>VZTJ01004398.1:5110-48172 GCA_013397795.1 Orthonyx spaldingii
AAAAAAAAAAAAAAAAAGAAAAGCTGTTTCAAGAAATGAGAAAGAAAGAAAAGCCTTACCTGGTGTTCACACCTGCTGACATGGTGTGGTTTGCTGTTGTGGTCCCTTTATGGCCTTGGTCACATCGACTCATCTGTGGGGCTGTCATAGGCCTGGCAAAGAGAAGGCAAACAGCACACTACACATTAAATCTAACAAGCACATGGAAATTCTGCTTGTGTTCTGACATCTGGCACTAACTTTACCAAGTCTAAAACTCAACCATTACTCAAGCTAAGCTGCATATTGTGGCCTCCTGTGCATTCCCTCGCACCGCACAGACAACGAAATGCAGGCTCAGCCCCTTGGACTATGGGTGTTACCTGGTGAGAACTTCTACACTGTACAAGAGGGCCTGCAAAGAGGTGGCAAGGGCACCCATAGAAGCAATCTCCTCACGAGCTGCTGTCCCAGTCTCCACTTGAGAGGTTTGTCGCTTCAATTTTTGTAAGTAACAGGGAACCAGTGCTTCCAACACCATCAGCATCTGGAGGCTGGAAAAATAACAATACTTGGTCTGTTTTACTCTGTCATTCGTGAACTCACATTAGGTAAAGGCTTAGGTTTCTAGCTGAAGACCCTGGATCTGCCACTAGGCATATGATTTCACTGCTTCTCAGTAGAAGTCTTGAGCCAAAGAAACAACTGGATTCCGGAACTTCAGGAGGAAACTAGATTATGCATGAAACAACAATAATAAAACCCCCTGAACTTTTAGGTATCTTCTAAATATGTCATTCATTTGCTAACAAGCATTTTCCCTTCCAAAGACTCTTTTATTCTCTGATTCTCTCTTGCAAACTAACCTTTGTACTTAAATAAGTCTATCTGCCCTCTCTCTGTTATCTTCCTGTTCTCTTCAGCTGCCTGTTTCTCCCCCTCCAGTTCCCTCTCTGTTGCTCCTCTGATGACAGAAACGGGCAGGATATGGTGTGATCCCCACTGGGAAACATGGCTTACACCTCTGGCTGCCATCCAGCTCAGTGCTGCACCAGCAGCTGGCAAGATTTTGAGCTGGTGCCCTAGGAAGGGGCAACAGGCAGAGGCTTGGCCTCTGAGAAGCCCCATGTTTGGAAAGCATTTCTATATCCTCTGCCTCTGTTTGCCAGCCTTGCTTTCACATACCATATGCAGCTTTTATGCCTTTTCTGAGTCTGCACAAATCAAGACAATGGATTATCACCTTCTGAATGACTCAGGAGCATAAGCCACCACTGTCACACACAACTTGATGGCTTCAATGATGGAAAAGGTTAAGTCTTCATTTCCATAGCAGAAGTCTGAGGGAATAAAGCAATATGAGAAGACTATCACAAATCATACTAATTATGAAAGGAGTTAGCACACTTCTTTCTTTTCCCCCTCTCCTATTGCTTGCTTTTCATGTTAACAATTCCCAAGAGGAATCTGTCTCTATAAAAGAAACATGCTGCACTCCTACTGGAACCCTACTGCCCAAGAACTCAGTAGGTAAAGTAGCTCTCAGAAGGTCACTCACTGCTGAGCAAAAGGCCTAGACAGTCTTGTTTCAAGCATCACCTATCAAAAGCTAAGTCTTAAACTTATACATGGCAAGGACACATGTCAAATTAATGATAATTTTAATGCTCCCTATGCTTTTTCTCAGATACTCCAACCACACAAAAAATGATGTTGATGCACACACTGATGTCAGAAGATAGTTTTACTTCTCAAAAATCAAGCCCTTTATATATTCATAGCCACATGGCTGCCAGCACAAAAGTGAGTCTGTTTTGCTAGTGATTTCAGAAAAAGGTTTCAAAAGCATTTAAGTCACATACTACAAATAATCACTTTGGGGATAATTAGTTCCGGGCACTGAGAAACTAAAAAGAATAATACTTGTAAAAGAATAATATTTTTAATAGAACTATAGTACTGTTGTCAGAAGTGACTTTGTTATGCAGAAGCCCAAGACAAAGTTACGGTCCTAAAACATGTAAATCATTTTGAACAACAGAACTCGGACGTCAGATGTTTTAGATAATTCTGATCTTCATATGGAAGATAGCAGATCCACAACATGCTCATCTACAGTCTCATCATCAACTCATATTTGAGAATTTTCAGAGGTTTTTTTAATAGCTCTCCACAGAAATTTCAAAGATTTTATAGAAATGTTTGCTACAATCCACAAAGAGGAAGAAATATCTTCTGTTTCTCTACCACTTTATATTATAACTTTTTATATAATTGTGCAGCATCATAAAATCCCACTTTATTACAAAGCTTTAAAGCTTTATTACCAGGCCAGACAGGCTTCACAGTGCATCAAGATAACTAGTGTTTAAGAGAAGTGCAAATTTGGAAAACAAGTTGAAGATCCTTGTAAAAATCTGCAAAAATTACTTCCCTGCAAATCACAAAGCAGCCAAATTCTTAAATGCTGCATTGCATGGATAACTATCAAGAGACAGAATGTGCTGGATACACCATACAGCCACATATATTCTGCTTTATGATAAATCAACACCCTGCCAGGAGCTCAGCACTGCTGAATGTCTGAATTGTATCCATCATCATCTACTAGTCACAGTCTGCCCACAGGAGAGGATGCTTTTGTTTCCTTTCCATACGGAGCAGAGCAGACGATGATACTGATCTTGTCAGCATGATACAGTTTATTAGGTATTTTTATTCTTCACCCACGCATGTTAAAATTCAAAATGCCAGAGGCTAGTCTCAGACTAGATAGCTTAAAGCAGAAAAAGTAGCTTTGGAATAAAATAAATTTATAGTTCACCTCCTGCAGAAAATAACAAACGGATGATGGTGATAAAGCCAGTCTTAAAACCCTCATGAGGCATAAGAAGCAAATAGGACATTCCCGAAGAAGAGAAGGGCTCTGAAAAAATCGTGCTGCATCAAATGTCTGTTGAATCAATAAACAATAAACCAGAACTACTGAATAAAGGGTGCTTTACTATTACCTAATGACTTGAGAGGCTTTTCTGTTTTCACCAGCTCTAAAATGTCCAAAATGTCTGGAGTATCTCCCTCCAAAGACTGCAGCAGATCGAACAAGCACTGAGCTGACACTCCTTTGCTGGTTCCGTTGTTAGCATCCTGTTCCAACAGAGACATTTATGTCATCCCAGGGCTCTTTATCTGGAGGTGTGGACGACCTTTGTTTTTGACAAAGGGTCCACATGGATTTCAGGAGCTCACTGCTCTCAAACAGTAAGGCTTGCCTGACTCAACAGACTGATGCTACAGTGGGAGCACAATCTGAAAACTGCACACAGATCTTTGCTGCCCTGTGAAGGACAAAGATAAGTGTGCTGACAGTGCCCCACTTCAAATTAGGAGTACATTAACTTCCCTGAACTCACTAAAATGTTCAAACATAATTAATGAATATTTCAAAACATGACTAATCTAGTCTTGGACTTCACATACTAAAACCTGGCATTAAGCTTTTGATTCCTGTAGCTGGATTCTAAGAATGCATTTAAAGAGTTACAAGTCATTATTGTCCTTTTATAACATATTTATACACAGAAATTTAAAGTGAGACCACATTCACTGGCCTGGACACCAGTAACCTGCTATCTCAGCACCCTGCTATCTCAGCACCCTGCTCCCTCAAGCAAAGCACAGAAAGTGTGAAGAAGTGTGAGGACCTGGTTCTGTGCAGCACCGAGTGTTCTCTCCTTGTGATCTCTGATGAGGGGTGGCTGCACACACAGGCTTCCCCCCCTGAGACAAGAGAATGGCTCTTACTCACAGGGAACTCGAGGAGCGGGGCCACACTGGCAAAGAGCTGCAGGATAAAGGGCTTGCGGTGCAGGATGTAGAACTGGCGGCACGCGAACTCGATCGCCTGGCGCAGCTGGGGGTTGCTTTCGTAGTCAGAGTACACCTGAGCACATGGAAAAGGACATGGAGGCACTACTCCAGTGGAAGAGCTCTTCACCTGCTGAGCCCAGACTGAATCCACTACAGCACTGTCATTCCTGATGGGTTTGTCTAACAGACTTTTAAAGATGGACCACCCTCCCTGGCAATGCATTTCAGGGACAATATATCCTTTGGACAAAGTTTGCTTTTCGTGCTTGAACTCTCTTCATGTTATTAGTCCAATATTTTTTGTCCTACATATTGAGGTGGATTCCTTCCCTCTCCGTCCTAGAAGCACTTTACTTGTTAGAAGCCAGTTAGTGCTTTCTTCCAGAATCTTCATATTTTTCAGTTAATCAAATCTTCCAGTCCTTTCTCACAAGACATATTTTCTAGATGAACGTCCCTGTTTTCCTGCAATCTCTGGAGTTAATTGATGCTTTCTCTGAACTGGATAGAGCCAGTACTTCCAGTCAGGACTGCTGCTGATGAAAGCAGAATTATTCCATGTTTATCACAAGATCCACATCTGTATAGTCACCCTAAATTGGCATTTGAGATATTTTTCTCTTCTTTCCTTCAGCAGAAGGATGCTGTTGATTCATGTTTGGCTTCAGATCTGTAACAACTCCAACGTTCTGTCCTGCAGAGGTGCCACTAAATCAGTTACTTTCCCTCCCATATTCTCTGGCTGATGATTCAAAAGTAAAATCAAAAGCTGACCAACTTGGTTTGTTTTTTTTCTTTTTTTCTTCAGACTGCATCTCTAGTTTGTCATGATAATTTGTAACTCCTAGTCTGTCCTTCAACACAGTGACAGTGCCACCCACTTTTAAAATATTTTAAGGTTTTTAGAGTGGTGTTTCCTTCACGGCAGGCCATTGAATCATGCAGACAATATGTTGCCAAAGATGAGGGATTAGTTTCTCAGTTATGTAAACAGTATGAACTCCTAGGAACAACTTCCCTGTGAGAGACCTCTGCAGAGACTTCCCAGTGCCCTGGCAGGTTGAGGAAATTAGTATGGCTTTAATACAACCAGAACCCTGTAGCATGGGGATGAGGCCAGTCAATTACCAGCAATATCTCATTTACATGAGAAAAGGGAAATAATTAGCTGTATATGCATTTTACCAAGGAAAGTGGGAAAGCCTGCAAAAAAAGAGCCCTGTGGGGGTATGTGCATGTATGTGTCAGGAACTGAGCTTCAATTAGTGTCTGGATCAAGCCCAAAAGTGGTAAAAGAACTGACCATAAACAAACCAGCTAATCTTGGGTGCCTAGCACAGAGAAATGAAAGTCTGCAAAATCAAACAAATTCAGCAACACCTGCATTTTATTTTGGAATTGCTTTTTTACCACCCAGGAGTGGTATTTTAATAATTTAGTTGTTGACAATAATTGAGAGTGAGGATAGGAAAGAATTACAAATTAATTTCTCTCAATATGAAGTGAAAATGAAGGGAGAATCCGTTGCAGGACTGAACGGTTATGGCTGAGGACTCCAAATTATGTTATTAGGCTATTTTATTTCAAAATGTCTTGTTTCTCATTAATAACCCTGTGCACTGCTGACCTGGATCCAATTCATACTTATCTAACTATGTAAGGCAGGATATCAGACTTTCCAGTTACTACAGAGCTTGTTTAGATAGCTAAAATAATCACTGGTCCTAATTACTGTGCTCTGTTAACTATGTTAAAATGAACATGTATAGGGATGCTTCTTTCACAGAAATAATAGTTTTTTCTGTATTTGCATTAAAATACTAAATCTCTACTTAGATACTAACTTTGAGCCCTACAGAAATAATCCCGTCTGTAAAAGAATAATTTTTTAAAATTTTATTTTCAGTTGCTGAATTTTTTTTCAAGAATCAACAGGAAAAGAGGCCCACTTGTTCATCTCAAAGTGAAGAGAAACTTCATCTCTGACACTTCCAATATTTCTCATCACTCACAAAAAAGACAACATGCAGTTGTGGCAGGACGTTGCCCCTCCCCACCTCTCTACCACAGACGGCTGGTGCATAAGGATGACCCAGGCCAGGACAAAAGCCCGACAGGGGGTCATCACTGGCCCCAAGAGGGCAGAGACCCCCAGCTAAGAATCAACATCTTGCTCTGCAGAGCAGGTGTGGAAAGAGATAAAAAAATAAATATCATTGACCAAAAGACACTGCTTCACAGTATAAAAGCCACACAAATTATCACGGAGATAGAAGCCCCTTACACGCTCCCTGGAAATGTGTAGGGCCTCTCACACAAAACTTGGATTCATCTTCACAGATGCTTTTCCAGAAATTGAGAGCAAAGGATCCTATGTATGCCCCATCAACAACTGGATGGTAAAATACATTGAACCCTAATCTATACTATTTCTTCGCTAGCTGTAAAATTGGGTATCTTAATTGTGTACTGTATGTTATTTACTAGTAGTATTTCTTTGTTTATCTTGTGTAGTAAGCAAGTCTGTTGAAGTCTTATGTCTGTTTTTGTGTCCATTAAATAAATAATTCATTTTGTAATAGACCTAGCTGGCCATTATTAAGAACTTGTGAACAAGAATGGGTTTTGGGGTGCTGGCAGCCTCATTAAAAGCACTGTCTACTGCCAGAGGCCTGGGCAAAGGTAGAAACTTGTTTAAAAACTCCCCTCTCCATTTGTAACAGCAGTTTTTCACAAACAGTTTTTGAGTTACTTTCATACTTAGAAAGTGAATATAATTTAATTTCAATCAGCAAATAGTAAATCCAGATATTTCAACTATTCTCTAAACTTTGGCCATCCCTGAAGGAAAAACCATGCAGAGATGCCCTAGGTCCAAAATTGTCCAGAAATTTCAAATTTCTGTGTGGAAGTACAGAGAAAGGAAAACAGACATTTATTTACTTACACAAAGGAGAACAGAAAATGTAGTAATTTACCCAAGAAGGAAATAGAAAGCTAATTTGGGCCATCACACTGTTGCCTTCTTGGAGCACCTAAAAGCTCTCATGAGGACTCAGCAGATCAAAGTTTCCCTATGAAGTGTCAATTCTATCATGGAATCACAGGATGGTTTGGGTTGGAAGGGACCTTAAAACCCATTCAGTTCCATCCCCTGCCATGGGCAGGAACACCTTCCACCAGACAAGGCTGCTTCAAGCCACGTTCAACCTGACCTTGAACACTTACAAGGGTGGCCAGGGCCTCGCCACCCTTACAGGAAGAAGTTCTTCCTAAGGTCTGACCTAAAGCTGCTCTCAGCAGGACACAGCGCTCATCCGGCAGCATTCCCTCGGATTGCTCCTGGACATAGCTCACCTGCAGCATGCTGGGAAGCACCCACTGGTACCCGCTGAGGGAGAAGAGGTGGTTGAAGTGCACAGCTGTGTTGATGACTGTGGCAGCGTACTGCCTCAGCAGGGCACTGTCCTCAGGGTGCAAGATCAGGGCACCGTTGAACACGTTCAGGAACAGCATGATCTCATCCCCCCATGGGAACTCGCTGGGCATGCCAAGGAACATCTCTTCCAGCAGCTTAATCCACAAGCTTTTCTGAAGAGTATCTAGACCAAAGAGTTCTTTCCCAGCTGCAGGGGAGAAGAACAATCAACAGCAACAACAATCAGCTCTGTCCACCACAGCCAGCCTCACCTCACTGCAAAGAACCATCCCACAACAAAGACCATCCTTCAGCCTTTTAAAATTTTAAAAAATTATTTCACCCAGCCTGTGTTTCTATAAGTGCCCATAGGGCTTGAGCAAACCTTGACTGAAAGAATATGAAGAAGAAGATTCATAAATATCACAGAGCTCATTAATCTGCTGGTTGGACACGCTTCTCTTAAAAAGTGGAAGATCTGAGCTTGTACATGCATCATCTGCCTCACACAGAGGCTGTGCAGATTTATGCTCCGTTTTTATGTTCCAGGTGTCCCACACATTACAGGAGACTGATGCAGAGTTACAATAATGCTTCTGAAATTGAGTGCCTTTAGGGCTGTTGCAAAACTTGCCAATGCTTACCACCCTGCAACAATGGCCTATTTAACCCCCACATCAGACTGGAAAGCCTACTTCCATTTCAGAGCAAAGTTTCTATGTGGACTGTTTCCTTATCCGTGCTGCAGAATTTGCCCAATCTTCATTGCATTTCCATTGCTTCCTCAAAGCAGGTGGCAAAGGACTTTGAGCAATCCTTTTTAGGTAGTCTCATGCATAATTTTAATACTCAGTTAGAACTTATTCTCATTTTTGTCCCAAGAAATTAGCCTTGTCTAGAGAATTCTAACAGTACCAACTCCGTATCAGTTTCCCTACAAAGAGATTCACGAGCTTCCAGAAAAGCAGCAAGCCTGTGTGTTTCTAAGGCAAATGAAGCACTCACTGAAAACTCCTGGGCCTTGTACAGCCCCTCCAGGAAAGCTGCCAGAGGATCATACCTTGGGGATCACTGAAGAGGGAGAACTCAGCATCAACGGCACTTCGAGGAAACGAAGGCAGGCGGAGGAGGTCCTCCTGGAGCATGGACACGTGGGACTGCTTGTGGGCTGGAGGTATCTTCTGCGTCAGTGAGATCAGGAACAACACCCGTCCCACCTCCTCCAGCTTGCGGGTGAACACCTGGCAGAGAAAAAGAGACAAAGATCTGTATCAGCCTAATCCAAAAGCTCTTGACAATGTATATGCACTTCACCAGGTTTGCTTCCATGGCTTTCTTTGATGGGAGGAATGCTACACTCATGGCTCAGAGGATCATGATGAAATTCACAGGGCTAGTGCTGAACCCTAGAATTTGTATGACCACTGCTCTCCAGCCCAGCTCTGCAAAGATGGATTGTGTTTGTAAAAATATTTCTAACAACATTTTCTATTTCAGTCTTCTGGAGGGCCCTAAGTGGTTGCAAAACAATTTTCAACTTTGCCATGTGCTTTTCTGTAGATTAATGTAAGCCCCAAGGTAGTCAGAGAAACCAGATCCAAGCTGAAAGCCATATGGTTGTAGCCCCTCTCTGCAAGGTCTTAGGCTATAGTGAACATGAAGTTGGAATTGCTATCTGCCTTCTGGGTTGAGGCTGGTTGACATCGGGCCATAGAAAGCATATGTATAATTGCAAAAGAAAAGTAGTCAATAAAACAAAGCAGACCAGATTCTGTATTACTGCAAAGGAGCAAAGTCTTGCTTGATTTCAGATTATCACTTCTGGTTTACACCAGCTGGGAAACCAAATTACATTCCACCAGCCTCCTTTGAACTTGTGAGTGGTAGGACTAGCCAGGCTAAATATTCTATTTCTATTTTGATGCTAGAAGTAGCCATTAAGGCAGAGTGATATTTAGTACTAGAAGCAACTGTCTTTGGAAGCAGTTTCGAGACAGCTCTTAGCTACTGGGATGAAGCCAAAACCAAAACCTGAACCATGTGGTTTAACATGTGACAAAGATCAGCTTCACGTGTCCTGCCTTGCTGTGACCTTGTTCTGAAGTGCACTCAGCTCAGAATTGGGTGCTCAATCAACAAAAAAGAAACACTTTTCCATGGATTGCTGCTCTGTGGGTGGTTACTACAGTGCTGGTTTCTTCGCTGAAGCTGGATGTTTTCCAGGAACATCTTGCATGACTACAGAGAGGCTGGCAAATGTGTGATACAAGTTTCAACTTAGAAATATTTTAGGCTCTAAGTACCCTAAATATAAAAATGTGGAAAGCAAAATAATGCCCTGACAAAAATGGAAAGTCCATTTAAATATTTTTGGATCATGTAGGGTGTATTAAACTCATGTATTTGGGGGACATCTAAAACCAGAGTAATTTCTGTTAGAGAAGCAACCAAGTTGATCCCAAGTAAATTCAGATTTTTATTGACTTTCTACTGACAGATGCAGCACATGAAATATTTCCCTATTCTCTACCCTACACATGAGGTGGCATTGATTTTATTTTCCATTATTTTAGCTGCTAGTAGCTCTTAAGCAGCTTCATAGCTGCCTTTTATAACCACTCCTGATGATATTTTCCTACTCTCAGTAAGAACACAACTACAATAGCTGTTTTTTCACCTACAAAAAAACAACTGTTAATACCAAATGCATAATGTTTAACCACATCCCCACACATCCTTTTTTTAAATTTGCTGCTTATTACCATTGTCTGCAGATACAGCTAGAGCAACTTTTCCCTAAACGCTTAGCTCTGTGCTACTGAGACAACTCTGCTTCTGTGGAGAAGAGAGCATATGGCTTCTACAGGTAGTGTGAGGTCAATACCATTGTCTCACTGCCTATAGACATGTAGGTGTTTGCAGCACATTAAAGGCGATGCATTGACACTTTAGTTAGGGTACAGTTTCTAAAGGAGAACTCCTGGGAACTGCAGAATGTCAGCAGGACAGATCATCAAGGCTGGACAGTGGTCTTCTGAGGGCAGATATTCCCCTGACCAAATATTCCTGTGCCTCTGGAATAGCTGTGATAAAGTCTGGCATCTGAGAGCAGGACAAGGAAGAGAGACAGAGAACATTCCCTACAGAGAGAAAAGTAGAGTTGATAATTCCTGCTCCCCAGCCAGAGGCCATGTTAAAGAAAGGAATAAACAACTTCTGAAGCTGAGGCAACTGAAGCTCTTCTGGCCAAGTACAAGAGAATGCAAAATGATCCACCTAAAGGAAACTGGTTGCACGGGGAGGGGGAGGCATTCACATCCCACTATTTACTCTTTCTGCAATAATGTAGAGTAGATATGGCCCCAAGGCAGATTTCATGCTGATAGCTACTTCTCCAGTGAAGCTCTTGATCTACATGCAGCATGAGGGAAAGCCTTTAAAGGAAAAAAAAAATTATTTTTCAGCATTTGTTTCTGGGAAGAGGTGTTTGGTGACAGTAAGATACCTGTTTCTGAATGAGCTCTTGACCCTTTTCTGGATGCATCTGCACCAGGTTGAGCTGGGGAGAAACTGACCTTCGAAAAGGATAAATATCACGGACGTAGGTCTGCCAGGAAAGGAAAAAAAGTGTATTTTAAACAAATGTAATCACTATGACATCACTGAGTATAAAGTAATAAAGGGCCCTTTAGCCCTTTCTGCAAGGCAGGGGCTTTCAGACAGTGTCAGGCATCGTGAAAGAGCACAAACAGGAGAGAGATTTGATCTTTTCTAAGAAAACTAGACATGCTTGACTTAAGAGCAAGGGACTCATTTTCTGCCTCTTCCCCCTTCTGTCAAATTCCAGTCTTTCACCACACACAACTAAACATGTGGTGCCCACAGCACAGAACTCTATTTACAGGCGGCTTGTTCTCCTTTGGATAACCCTGATGTTTAAAAAGCGACAAGATAAAAAGTCACAAGAACAAAGTCACGTGGACCTGATCTTTGCCTTACCTTGTTATAATGAATGAGATTCCAACGCTTATCCATTAAAAAATAATGAGAAGACTGAGTTTCAGGTATGTTAAAAAACTCCAAACACTCCTGAAAAGAAAGAAATCAAAATATCCTGTTTCTTTCTAGTTGTTTTGTACAAATACCACAACATCCAAAAGAAGAATATCCATCTAATGACCTATAAAGGCACAAACATGCACGCCTTAATCAGACTGGCACACAGTTTTGGCTATAATTCCTTATTTCTTTTTTTAATCATGAAGTACCTGAGTATGTTTGTGATAATCAGGGCATGCTGACATCACAGTCCTGAAGACTGATGTTACTTATCTCGGTGTCTTCATATCACACATATTTGTCTGACTGTATGAGCCATATGGGCCTGGGTATTTATCCAGATTTAGTGATAGGTGATATGCAGAGACACTGAAGTTCTGACCCTTCAGAACAGTGAGATGTCCCATTAAAATCTGACATAGTCAGACAAACTGAAGGCTTTTGCAGATCTGTTTCCTATGTGGCTCAGTTAAAATCATCCAGGAAATTTTTGGAAGAAAGGGGAATTGACCTCATGGGTCCTGGATCCCAAAATATCACTGTGGCTACTGAACCATCATTTTCACTCTGATCTTGATCAGTCTGTTGTCTCTAGTGTTGATACAATCAAACATTTAAATGATTTATGTATTTATCAAAAGTATACAGGAAATACCCAACAAGCTGCAGTGTCTTCAAATGTAGTCACATGTGTGGGGTTTGGGCTTTCTGTGAGTTCAGAGCATTTTTATTATCCTTTAAAGTGGGATCCTGTTTCTTGCAACCAAGCTCCCTTTACAGGGAGACAGAAATGCTTGTCAGCAGAACTTCTGTCCCTGACACTGAAACAGGATGATCAAGCAGAAGGGATCGCTGGCATACAGGTATGGCAGGTAAGTGTAAGCAGTTTGTCCAGCTCAAAAACCCACTCCTACCTTCAGAAGAGCCTCAAACTGTGTGTCCTCGTGGACTGGTAACTGTGTTGGGATGTCACACTCATTCTGTCCGTGCACAACAAGGGTTTTTGTGCCTAGAGGAAGAAAAGTTGTTGTATTCTCTCTGGCCTCTTTGATTAACTCAATTTCAAGACACTGCCCATGGAGGAAGAGTGATACTTAAAATTCATTCCTGGACAGGCTGACAGACCATGTGAGTCCTGTCTGGAACCATTAAGTACTGTTAACATATTCTCACACTTCCACAGTTAATGAGAAATTGGCTTGTTCTTAAAGGATGAGCTGGCTTTAGCAGCAATTGTCAGCTCTGAGGAAGAAACATATGTAAAAGGTCAAACCTGTTTATCAGCAAGATATCTCTTGGCTGACTCTATGCACAGAGTCTGAGTGGTAGGGTTTTAGAATGATGAACTTGCCAGTCTTTCACAGCCCAACTGGCACAAAGCTCTGGTTTGAAATACTGTTATAATTCACTTCCTCTTTGCTTCTTTTAGAGCTCTTAAAGTGTTTTTTTGAATCTCAAGGCATTAGCAGTTGAATTTACTGACTGCATAGTCAACTGAAATAAAACTGCCTTACAGTAATGCAGCCATTTGTAACAAGTCTTTTTCTGATCCAGTTCTGATGCATCTTCTTTTTGGTAGAGTGGGCCACAAACTTTGAAGTGAAGGAGATTTAAAGACTTATTTTTTATACCTGGCATTGACGCAGTCACAAGCAGCTTCACTTCACATTGTTCCTTCTTCATAGTCTGTTTGAGATCCTTGAAGAAGAGACCTTCAACATAACCCACCACTTCCCAAAGGAAGGTAAGAGTGGCAGAAATGGCATCCATGCCCCACTCACATGGAGTCCGTACAAAATACATGATCAATCCTACCTGCAGGTAATAAGTAAGAGGAAAATCATGTTGTACACACTCTTTGAACTGTGCAGAGCATTGTATAAACACAGAATAAAAGTATTGTTCTACCTTTCTTCATTCAGAGGGATAAACTCATGAAACTTTCATGCTGAAATTTTATACATACTAAAGAAGAATCTGCCTGTCATACTCTTCCTTTTTCTAGAGACCATGAGGGTTGGGGGCAAAAAACACTGTTGCAATATAGCCTTAAACACCACTGCAGACAAGGAAAAGGGAGAATGTCTGCTGTTAGAGGCTTCCTATTCTTTCTGCTCTGAAGTGCTGCCATGTAGAGAACTCAGAAGGTTCCCTGGAGAAGCATACACCACGTCTGCTTCATCTCCTAACTACAGTATTTGTCCACAAAGCTGCTAGGTTTGCTTCAAGAGGAGTGTCTAACAGCAAAGCACTTTCTGAACCCAAATTAAGTAAAATAATTAAAGGTTTTTGATGCTGGGACCCTTCTACTTTTCTACAACTCATCGACTGAAGCTCAGTTCAGAAATCCATGACAGGTTGCTTAGGGATTTAATAGAAGGGGAAAGGTTCCTTTTTCTCTCCCCAGGAAGCCCAAAAGGCTGATGTAAGCCTGGTGACTTGCACCCACAACCAGCAACCAATATGAGCTGTATAAGAAAAATTAAGTGCATTTATTGCACACATGAAGGCAGAGGAGAGATTCTGGGCTGCACGGTGGACCCACAAGCTACTCACCAAGTAGTTAAAGAGGATATGAGATGTCTGGGCAGGAAAGTCTCCAATGTTCAACAAAAGTTTCCTTAGCATATACATCAGCTCATCCTGGAAGAAAAGCAAATGTTTTTTCTTTCCATCAAAAAATGAAGAACAGATTTCTCCCTTTTGTTCTTTCTTACTTTGTTTCTTCCCATTTTTCCATAGTCCCTTGTTCAGCTCTCTCTCTCACTGCATGAAGTAAAATTATACACTTACTACTGCTCCCACATATTTCAAAATAAGGCCCAGGGCACAGCACCCAGGCCAGTGTCTTCCTCGTTTTTTCTCAGGGAGGCCAGTATCTCCTGTTGCAATTTGCACTGACTGTAATATCCTAATTGTGCACTCGTGTCCCTGTGATTATCCCTGTGATGACTACCCAGATGATCTGTGAAATCTAGTTCATCTCACCTCAATAGCTGTGGCTGCGGGGTGGGAGGTTTGGGCAGAACCTAACTTTCCTTGTTTTGGAGACTGCCTGCCTTAAATTTAGACTAAGACATTTCTCATGGTGTGAAGGAGTTGTAGAAGGGACAGAATCTCATTGTCAGCTGAAGAGAGACAGATGGTATCACAAAAGTCTTCCATGTCCCTTATCCTCTAACCATTCAGCAGATTTGATCAGGTGTTATGGGCACAGATATGCATAGGGCAATCCATGCTTTTGATACACCCGGTGATAGCTTCCAGGGAAATACACCTGTTCTCTGTGTCCTGTACTGGTGGTTGTAGTAGGCCTATGAAGACATGGTAAAACAGCAGATTGCAGTGGCTCAGAGGGCTCTGAGGCTGGACAGCTTACAGCTTCCTTCTCAAAGGTACTGAACAAACAACCTCTCTGACCAGAGACATTGTGGATGCCCCATCCCTGGAAATGTTTAAGACTAGATTCAGAGGTGGTTTGAGCAACCTGGTGTAGTAGAAGGTATCCCTGCCTGTGGTGGGGGGTTGGAACTATGTGACCTTTAAGGTCCCTTCCAGCCCGAATAATTCAATGAAATAGACATGAGGTTCTCAACATAAATAAAATCTTTGTGGACGATGGCAGAGAAGTCTCAGAAATAGTAAGTCCACTGAGACCTGCTTGCTCCAGGAACAAAAGAACAGCCTTTCCTGACATTTCTCAGGTTAAATATTCATTTTAGAGTCAGGTCTTAGGTAGTGGCTTGAAAGATGAGGCCAGTGATCCTATTGATATCATACACCAAATATGCAGTTGAGAAAGTGATATGGAGATTCTCCCTGCCTTCCACCCGGTCAGAACCAGTATGCTTCTCTTCCACAAAGCTTAGCCGTGCACTTCAAACCAGTCTAGTAAGCCATGGAGACACAGTGTACCCCCATCTTTCAGAGAAGCTGAATAGAGTGGCATGAGTTAAGGCAATACTGCTTATGCTATGTTCACTAAGCAGTTGCTCAAAGCTTGGCTTGGAGCAAGTCAGATCCTTAATGGTGATAAACCAGCTGTGTCCTGTTTGTATCTGTGGACAAAGATTGAAGCCAGATGATGACATGCTGCATTATAACAGCACGTGTACTTCTCCAGTGATGCCCACCAAGTGATTCTGCTGGCAGCTGTGCTCCCCTGCTCTAAGAAGTTCATACAGCTGCTGGGGAGAGGCAGAATGTACCTGTCGGTTGCTGATTGTGAGCTTCTCAAGGAAGTGGCGCAGAACCGTAGAAGGGTCTTCAATTAAGCAGTTCCACAGGACCTGCTGAGCAACAGCACTTACTGTAAGAAAAAAAGGAAACCAGGTCAGAATCATCTCCCTTGGAAAAGCCTTGAACTGGTATATTAAACAAAAGAGTCCTAATCTTCTTCCTTCCTCTGTCATGTTTTATACTGAAACACAAAAGAGCTTCTTTGATGCACCAGAATTCCTGGTTACCAGTGCAGTGATCTCAGCAAAACTAATCACAGAATAAACCTTCCCTAACTACTGGTGATATGAGAGGAAGCAATTCATCACTTTAGTTAAAGAATAATAAATAACTGTGTGAGTTCATAACTCCAGATGGACAAAATTCAGCAAGTGAAAGACATAAATTCATGTATTTTTTTGTTTGTGCACACAAGTTCAATTTAATGGTGATTCACTGAGTGACTTTATCAGGCTTTAGTGAACAGTACTGGTAACAGTATAGCCAGCAGGTAACTGTGTTGATGATCAACTTCCTGAAGTGCAATAAATTGCAATCCTCTGAAGGTTAACAACAGAGAATTATTCATTATTTTGTTTTCAGTACTCAGCTCCTGATCACAAAATGGCACATACATTGTTTAGGGGGCTGACTACATCCATCCAAAACTGAATACAAAGTGTAACAGGAAGTTAAATGCACAACTAGCTGACATGACGAGCGATGAGAGATGAAGGGAGGGCAACAGTCCACCATGTATTAACATTTTCGAGAAACAAACACAAGTAAAGGCATTAATAGTTTACAAAGACATCACACACTATAATAAAAATGTTCAAGCTGTATATAGGTAGCTTTCTTCTTGTCATAGGAACAAAAAAATGTGAGTGGGAATAGAGCTCTGGAGATCTTCTGTCCAAGCCCATCTTGGAGCAGGACTGTCACCTACACCAGGTATATCAATCATAGCTATGATTAGCCAGGGCTCGATAACCCCTGTGCATGGACAATCAACAGAAATGATGCTCCTGCTTATGAACTTCCTTCCCAGTTTCTAACCTGAACTTCCCAAGTTGTAACCTCTAAGTCAGTGTTCTTCTAACTCTTTATTTCCTTTGAATCACACCAAACGAGCCCAGCTTCTACAATTACTCCTCAAAGAACGCTTGTGTTAGGCTTCTTGCCATCCTTGTATTCCCCCCCACTAGCCCCTTTTCAGCTTCTCAATATTTCTCTTGAATGACGGACTTTTTTAGGGTCCTGAAAGGGCAAAACCTGCTCAAAGCCAAACACAGATTATGGAGAAAAAAAGGAAAACCCTACAAAGATACATTTCTATTGAAAATCTACATATGGTTTTAAAACTGGTTCTGCCATCCTTGAGCAACAATCACTTGAAGTTTAATCAAGGTCAATACCAGCTACTCCATCCTCCCGGACTTCTCCATCTTCCATCAAATGGACAATGGGGAGCACTGCTGCACAAATGCACGCTGGAAACACAGCCTGAGGTGGCTGGGGCACGTGGTGGTTTGGAGTGTGCTCGGTAGTGTGTTCTTCATCTGGAGTAGTAAGAAGAAGAGAAGGGGAGTTAGGGAATACGCTGTGCTATTATCCAGGCAGGTTAGATAAACACTTATGTTAGTGGCTCTTCACACAGAACAAAGATCAGAATACTGTTCACTGCACAAGCATGACAGGTGTACTGCTATCACCAAGTAGAAACTGAGCCTCCAGCGAATTTCCTGATCAACAATTTTAAATGCAAATATGTATTTTTCAATTTATATTTCTTTTCTTCTAGGCGAACCAGTTCCTTTTGATAAAATCCCTTTTCATTACTATTTTTCAGCTAGAGTGCTCTCTGTGGCACTACTCTCCAAATAGAACATGAGAGGCAAGGGAAAGTATTGTGACAGCAGGGGTGAAAAAATAATGCAGGGCAGTAATTTAATATAAAGTGGCTCAAGCCAGATGTCACGGGCCAGTCATCTGCCTATTGGCTTGTCTCTCGCCTTGCCCTCCACTGACAGAGGGCATAAAAGACCTGGGCGAGAGGTGGGCTGGACCAGTCTTGCCAGGTTCTCCCCACCACAGACTGTTCTATGCGTAACCCTTTTCCCTCCGTGAGGGAGAATAAAGGAATGCTGATATAAACGCAACTGGTCTGTCTGTCTCTACCAGCAAACAGCTGCCGCCGTTCAGCCCAGGATCAGAGCTCCCGGGATAAGGAGCTACTGAGGGCTGGATTCGGTGGCCCGAAGGAGCCAATAGATGAAACACAAAAGCTACATTATGGGTCAACAGGAAATACTCCAGCAAAAGAAATCCTGGGAGGGAATACTCCAAAGTGAAGTCAACACACCTTCTGCACTGACTGCTGAGCGCACTGACCACACAGAACCACGGCGGAAAGAATAGTTCCTATGAGAAGTGCTGGAGGTGCAGGAGGGACTCACAGAGAGACGGCGGGAGGCCAGGTTGGCCACTTCTTCTACTGACAAAGAGAATATGAAATGTCAATCTAGATCCAGCTGGACTTCAGGGAGCTTTCTGAAGGACAGCAATTACAACCAAATCAGAACACTGAAAATTCTTGTCAGGTAACACTCAAAAGGCACAAACTCTATAAAGATCAGTCAGATAAGTAATTTGCTCATGCTTTGGGAAACAGCAGAGCATTGGTTCATAAGTGCGTTCAGTGCTCTGGTGTATCACATTTAACAGAGTTGGCCCTATACTTCTTGTCATCCACTCCCTGTGAACCATCACGGTTGCTTGTGCTTAGTTCTTAAGAACTGGGATTTCTGCTCACAGATTTTCCAGTGTATGTTTAGATCTGATCAACCCTCTACTCACCTAATGGTACATATGTTGGAATGCCTTTAATTAAGCCTTTTTGCTGTCTTAGCCTGGGCCAGTAAAACTCCTCACCCACAGACTAAGCTTATGCCATGTAACTTTGGCTGTCTGAAAGTTTGATACTGAGCTTGATCTGGTCGTCTGGGCTCCTCCATTTTTCACCATAAAGGTAGAAAACTCCAGGGGAAAATCAGTAGATCCTAAGTTACATTTCTTAAGACAGATACTACCAAAGACCAATTACTCCCACCCTTTAATTATTAAGGAGTTAAAGTTAGGAAAAACAGATTTCATTCCTAGTGTTGCATATTCTCTAGTGTTAACTCCTGCAAGAAACTGGGAGCTTTGAGATGTTAAATGCTGGCAAGTTCCACTGAAGCTCGGGCAGGTGGAGTCAATGTCCTTAGCACACAGTAAGAACTCAATATATCTGAGGTTTTGTATTTTTTTGGAACTAATTTTCAAATACACTTTTTCTCAATGACTTGGACTCTTCAACAAATGGACGTGGTTGAGACCTTCCTAACACTAATAATCAATTTTCCTGGACATCACTGCCCTAAGCAGTGCTCTGTGTTGGTGGGAAGTGCACTCAGGTCCTCGAATGCAGTTCCTGGTCCCAGTGCACACCTTCTTCTTCCTGCTCAGAGCTTGGTGTACAGGATGGCTCGTAGCAGGCCTCCTGAGTGATCGGGATGGCAGTGATGAGACTGGCTTCCCGGCCCAGGCGTTTCTTCTCTTCCTCCTGCTGCAGGTTCTTCAGGATGTGCTCCGCTCGCTGATGGGAACGTGATACAGCTCGGGCGGAAAATGACTTCTGTTGGGAGGAAGAGAGAATAAACACAGCCTGAAGTTGTTAGCTAAGATGCACACACTGATTTTCTGACAGAGGCCTCACCTCAGTGACATTTAGCAACTGTTTCTAAATATAAATCAGACTAGTACCAGCTGAACAGAGATTCACCGGGACACTTCTGGGAGGTAATTCTAAAATAAGCCATGCTGCAGAATTCTCCCAGGAGACACCATATGAGCCAGTGCAGGCAAAATGGTCTTTCGGGCAGTTCTATTGGAAAAATCTTCTCTTGGAAAGAGAGCAGCTATGTGCTCCTAAGATCTAACTTAATGTCTCTCACAGGGATACGAGGTGCAGTATAGTACCTCAGTGAACAAACAGAAGAGCCGGATGCTTATGTAGAAAATTCTCTGTGTCCTACACAGACTATACTAGAATTTTTCGCAGCTAGGAAAGACAATCTCAGAGTTTAATCCACATCTTTTGGCTTAACTTATTGCACACCTCTACAGAGAAAAACCAGTGCTTACCCTCAGGATGTCTCCTTACCGACTGATCTTCATTTATAGGATCCTGCACACTCCCGCTGCACTGAGGGACCCAGGGAGGGTCAAACATTGGCACAGATGGCATCCCCAGCACAGGAGAAGGCAGAGTGAAGTTTATACTTGGAGGAGGAATCTAAACAAAACCATTACAGACATTTTGTTACAGCAAACTATTATTGTCAGTATTGTTGATTAAACATGAGCACAAGTACCCGACATAAATTAAGTCTGCAAATTTTTCCAACCTCTGTATCTCACTGGACTCTAACCTCATGTGTAACACTCATTTTCTCTGATACTTCTCCTGACCTGAGTCCCCATTTTATTCTTCCCATTTTATACAGGACTTCTTCATATCACCTCCCCCGCTAGTGAGACTTATACAATCATTTTTCCCTCTAAATAGAGTTTCAGGCAATTTCATGGCAGGCTGTCATTACATATCTATCCCACAAGGGCAAGCTGTAAATATCTCCATTATGCTCCATGTGTCCTATCTACCTTAAAGATCTGCTGTGCTCCCTCTTCCATCCTTGGCCACACTTGATATCTGAACCTCCAGAGTGTGTGAAATTTAAGAATGGCATTCAGTCTTTGCACTGTCTCTGGGTGATGAAATTCGGACATCAGCATGTCAGAAACAGCCTCTGGCACTTTCACAGCACACAGCAGGAACATGGCAGCTGCAGGGAGAGAACATCTGATCACCTGTGTTTCTCAATAATGTGTTTATTTGGCAAAGAAAAACCACAGATGTATAAAACTGCCCCAAAACAAACCCAATCGTGGCTCCAGAAACAGGATCACCACTCCACTGTATTGCTTCATGAAACCAAGCACGTGATTCCACCTTTTGGAGCTACACGGCATTACATGTGAAACTTGTAAATTCTTCTGGAAAACCTGGTTTTATTCAGCTTCTGTATAGCAACATTGGGGGGTTTCAGGCTTTGACCTTGATGAATGCAATTTATGCTTGGGCTGTATTCACCTGCTACTGAAAAAAGCTACTACAGACCCTCAAATGGATTTTAATCTTCCCTTCAGGAAAGGGAGAAGAAGGAAGATGTATTTCAAAGGCTACTTTGGAGGAGTAGCCAGCTAGCACTCCTCAGGAAGAACAGCAATGCTATGTCCCATTCCCTGTGACCCATGCAAGTTTTTTATTAGGATCATAGAATCATTAAGGTTGAAAAGGCCCTTTAAGGTCACAGAGTTACAAAAGTATCCAAAATTATTCTCTCAGACAGGGACTTAAAGGGGGGAAAGGTGTACTGCATCAAGCAGATTATTTCTCTTTATTTTGCTCCTTTCTCTTCCTGTCTATTGATTTGACCTGGGAAAGTCAAAGGTTAAAGGGAAGAGCACAGAAAAGACCTTTGAGCTGAAGAAGTGGTCTGTGCACTGGTGGAGCAGATGAAAGTGAGAGAAACCTGAAGAACATGAGAGACAATGAACTTCAGGGCAGAACTCATTGCTAGCTGTGGAAAATAAAGGACTGGTGTGCTGGACTGAGATGTGACAGAAAGGGGAGTGATGTTCGAAGAGCACTTCAAAACTTGTGTTGGTAACAACTTTTGATAAAAATGTCTGTAACTTAATCTTCAGTGAAAAAACACCTGGGACTGCTCCCATAGGTATGCAAATCTGTAGAAGGAGGAAATCTTTCAGCCATTTCCTTGCATACTGGGGGAGAAAAAGGTAGAATTTGACAGTCATGGGACATTGGCTTACAAACAAATTTGATCAATTTATGCTTTATTTAAGTAAAATGTGTATTGTGTCTGAGTTCATATTTTCTAAGGCTGTGGCTCATGATTTCTGTTCATCTCACATTAGCACACACTGACTAGGAGTGTTTGGACAGGACAGTAAGACTAGCGAGGAGCTCCTGAGTCACATCATCTAATCCCTTTCACAAGCTCTTAAACAAAAGGGTTTTTTCTTTCTTTTCTGGTGGTTAGAAATCTGTTTTCCACGTGAAAGAAGTCATAAAAAGTTATTACTCATCTTCATTCTACCCTAACAAATTATTCTTAAATATTTAATAAATAATATTTATTTAAATAATAATTAAATAATTCTTTCTCCTTGCCTGGTCTTCTGTCATTATGGAGAGTAACGATATCCCCTCTCAGTCTTCATCTGAATCCATTAAATAAATACCCTTATCATATGGGCTCTTCTTCAATAAATATTCTTATCACATAAGCTCATTCTTCCTGTTGTCCTAACAGCATCTGTTACACATAAATGTCTTACTTCAATGTCCAAAATTATGCATTGAAAGTGCTGTGTTCTAGGTATTTGTACATCTCGCTTTACAATAGCATTAATACTTTGAATAGCTAATGAAATCTCTTCTGACACATCCTGACTCTGTTTGTTGTTTCACAGCTGATCATTAGGTCAGTCATCTTTTGGCCAAGAGATGAACTCTGAACCTAGATCATTTTGATGGGAGAAGATCCAAGCTCATAGCAGAAAAATTCTTATTACTAGTTTGCCACAACATAATTTTATATTTTACTGTAATAAATTTCACCCCATGTGCAGAATTTCAAAATAATGCTTTCACCAGTATATGATGTCCTAATCATCTTCTGTCTTAAAGACGCCTCTCAAATATGTGTTATCAGCAACCATTTGTACACTTTAAATCCAAGTAGAAATGGAAAATTTAGGTAAGTACCATACCATGACGGTACTTACTGAGCAATGTTACTGTCTCCATGCAACATGAGAATTTTCCTTTCAGCGTAACAGAGGAGCTATGACAGTTTCACTCTCATTCCCTGTCTCAGTTTTTGTATTAGCCCTCAAGTAGTACTAACATTTCCACGAGGCAACATACAGAATGCTTTAGACCGAATCACTATGTTTCCTCTGCCTACAAACACACTTGAACACAAATACTAATTCTGGTATTCTCCACACATCCAACACATCCAGGGCCTTAGAGAGAGCTCCCTCCTGATCCTTCTGACTGCCTCTTTTCCACAGAGCACAAAAACACACAAAGGTCTGTGAAAACCAAACAGACCCCATGAAACCCTTGGTGGCTTTCAGATTCCTCCACTACAAAACTGCAAAGTCCCGTGATCGACTGCGAGTTGTGCAGCCACAGCAGCCATCCTAAGTGGTTTGATTCTCTTACCTGCTGCTCCAGCCATGTGCTCATCCACACTGATCAGGAGCTCCCACGCTGCTGGCTGGATGTCCCCATACATCTCCTCTGTGAGGATAGGAGCTGCCTTGATTAGCAGTGACAAAGGGGCAGGGGAGAGACTCATCACCTGCAACAAACCAAGCCGTGCCTTAGGGCTGAGCTGTACAACCTATCCACAGGGAAGAACACACTCAGTAATTTTATCCTGGTTTTGGTCTGCAAATTATCCACCAATAACCTCTAGGTTCATCCATTTTAGATAATACTACATAGAGGGGCATGGCTTTCAGCCTATACTGAAAAGGGAGTATTTGCAAGCAAGTTCCCGGAGTCTTTTTCTTGTCCCTCACATCACCAAAACACCAAAACAGAAGACAAAAGGGAAGCCAGTCTCTCCCCAAGTGGTGCACAAACAGCAATACAGGCCCATGAAAATCTCACTAAGAACAGGCCTGTGAAGAACAAAGAAAACTAATACAGTAAACTGACAGGCTGCAGTTAAACATATCTGTGATTTTTTGTTGTTGTTGTTTGTTTGTTTGTATCCCCAGCTTTGGTGCATGTGTCACTAGGGAAAGCCAGAGGTGCAGACTATGATTTAATGGAGTTAAATGTTTAAAGGATTCTTTGACCATGTTTCTTTAAGACATTTAAATTCAGATGGGGAAAAGACCATGTTTCTTTAAGACATTGAACTCAGATGGGGAAAACATGTAGGGCAGAACTGATTGATATTCAGGAACAGTTCTTCACATGGGCTTGGAGATCCATACATATTTTCCTTCTTGTTGCAGTTTAACCTGGCACCTATATATCTGCCTCCCTAACTAGCATATGGCCTAACCGGTACCTGGTGCCTGATGTATTTTAGCATTCCAGAGTCCTTCTTCCCTTCCAAGTTGATATCGATCACTCTCTTTTTAAGAGAAGGAGTTCTCAGGCATGACTTGTCTGAGCACTGGAAGGAAATAAAAGAAAGCGGAGTTCACATTTATATGTCTCAAAATGTGGAAAAGGAGATTATGTACAAGAGGAATTTCCATACACTAGAAATCATCTGGTACCAGAGCTGTAGCACAAAGCCACCTTCTTTGCTGGCAACAGGCCTAGTATCAGTGAGACAACACATCTCATCCAATTTTCTTCTCTTTTCAACAATGCTTTCTCCAATAAAATCTTAAGGCCAGTAAAGCAAATGAAGAATGTGCATGTTCTCTGTGTAATCTTCACTGGTGGCACACCCATGTACTTAGTTAAGCAGGTTAGAGGCAAAAAGTCTACAGCTTCTCTCTAAAAAATTATCAGTGGAAGTGTTAGTGTACAGAATGATTCCTCTCACAGAATCATGGAGTCATTGATGTTGGAAAAGACCTCTAAGACCATCAAGTCCAACCAGTAGTCTAATGCTGCCAAGGCCACCACTAAATCATGTCCCCAAGTACCAAATCCATACATTTTTTGAAGCCTTCCAGGGATGGTGACTCCACTGCCTCCATGGGCAGCCTGTGCCAGAGCTGGACAAACCTTTCAGAGAAGAAGTTTTTCCTAACCTTCAATCTAAACCTCTCCTGGTGCAACTTGAGGCCATTTTCTCTCAATCCTGCCCCTTGTTTCCTCGGACCAAAGCTTGACCTCTGCCTGGCTGCACCTTCCTCTCAGAGAGTTGTGGAGACCAAGAAAGTCCTCCCTGAACCTCCTTTTCCCCAGGCTGAGCCCCCCCCAAATCCCTCAACCACTCCTGATGCTCCAGTCCTTTCCTCAGCTCCTTTCTCTTCTCCGGACACATTCCAGCCCTCCATGTCTTTCTTGGATTATGAAAAAAGCAAAGATTGTCAACTGCTCTCCAGAAGTGAGGTCTGTGCAAACACCCTGCACATGTTTGTAAAAACCTTACTACCTCTTAAATTCTTTTTTCCTGCTGTTTCTTAAAAGCTTTGATGGTTTGATGTATGATGAAATGTATATCTGTGTCTTACAATTCAAAGTTGGAGATGAAACAACACACAGAAATGCACAGTTCTTCTGCTACCTTTCATGAAACACACCAGCTACTCATCTCTTACCTGCCTTCTGCAGAGGAAATGACTGCCTCTCTATGTAAATAACTCATGCTTCTCTATGCTAGAGAAAAATATATGGGGGTTACAGTTTTCAGGAAAGCAGAAATATTAGCTTTGTTTCATCTGCTCTGTGCTTTCTTCCATAAAAATACCCTTCAATTTTCTAACTTGACAGGAAACAATTTCCTGGTTGATGAAGAAACACCATTAGTTTTTCTCCTTCATATGCCACTGCCAGGGATGAAAGCCTCTTTATGCAACTGAAACCTTCAGGACAGTGTCATGAACACTTTTGTTTTCAATGTTACTGCGAAGTAGTTGAATGGCTTTGCCATTACAATTTTCAGGATAACTGTAGTCTGTCTGCTCTGGATTAGCTGTTGACATGATTCAGTTGGTGCCTGGATGGGCACTTTCCTGAAAGCAGAAATGTATTTCCACTAAAGCTAAAGACACACTCTTATATATAAAAAGGCAAAAAGTTGTCTGAATATCCTGCTGAACTGATCATTACAATTGCATCACTAAGGAGATAAACATTAAAGATTAATATATACAATTCCTGGAACAGCTACTAGCTCAGACCTAAAAGAAAGAAATGACACAAAATTTCATAAGAATTTCAAGAGTGATTCTTACTAACAGACACCAAAAACACATGAAAAAAGAGAGACAGACTCCACAGGTTGATAAATAGAGGCCATAAAAGAACACTAAAACTGAAGTCAGGTTATAACCTTTTAAATGACCTTATCAGCAACAAAGATTCATCCCAATCAACACAGATTACATTCCTTACATAATGCTGAAAGACTTAATTGCTGGGTTTTTTAACAGAAAAGCTAAACTTAGAGAAAGCTGTATTCATTTTGTCATGAAAGGACTGTATGAGGCTATTATCCAGTTTTTGAAGGCAATTACCACGTGTCTGGAAAAATCCTAAAACATTCTGCTTTTTCCATTTACTCACTTCCTTTTGTTTTTTGCCTCTTGCCACATGGTTCAAGGTGCTGTTTTCTCGCAGGGAGTCCACTGTGTCTCCATACAGTAGTTTGATGGCCCGGACAAGGCGAGCACAGGACCGGCTGTGATGGAGGTAGCAGTGTGGGTGACAGTAGTCGATGTGGGTACATATGAAACTTTGCTGGTTGCATAATAGGATCATGACCTGGAAATTAAAAAAGGGAATAGTTACCTATAGAAAATGGAGTTACACAGCCAGGGACTGGGACAGTCAATTTAATTTTTCCTAAGCCTAGCTGGGGAGTGTGAAGCTCAACACAGCTTTAAAAAGGTATGTGTGTCTGTGCAGATCTTCATACTTACAAGGGGTTTGCAAACTAGAACCACGGCAAAAGAAACATTAGTGCTAACAAACCAAAGACACAGAGCTGCCATAGGTGTGCATATTTGGCTGGTGGCAAGGTTGAGGCTGAGGAAAACAGCATCCTCTCAGTTTGCAGAAAAGCTGTTGTATCACCACCCTAAGATGAGAGCTTGGACTGGAAACAGTCAACTAGCCAAGTGTCATTAAAGCTGCAAACCCACCATGTTTGGGAGTTATTTTCCTTCAAGGGATGAAAAGGGAAATGTCTCAATAAGTAGGAATAAGCTATGTCAGTTTCTCTCTATATGCTTTCCTCACTGTCCTTGTGTAGGCCCATCCAGCAGTTCTGTGGTAGCTGGCTCAGTGCATATTTCTACTAGTGTTGCCATATGGCAACAAGGAGTAGCAAAACTCATCTAAAAATCAGGTAAATATTTTGGAATTTAGCTATTCTGAGCCCTGCTTTGCTGCAGAAATGCTGCTGTGAGTCCCTAAACTACTTTATTAAAGATAGCCTTGGCAAGTCTACACTTGAGTGACTGCTCTGTGGTATAACTCAGACGGGTTCCTGCCAGAGGAGCAAACCTCAAGCCAGCAGCTCTTTGTACATTTATCTTCATGTTACACACAAACCCAGCCTCTTATTAGCACTCTGAGGAAAACACACAAACATCCCCAAGCCATTCACACTTCAGGTCTTAAGAGGCCTTTATGAACCTTTCTCTTCACCCCACAACTTAGTGCAGAAGTACTCAGAACTACCAGAAAGAAGCTATCCCAATTTTCCATCCACTGTGTCCATGTCTGTGTTGTTGCAATCTGCCGGCTTCCTCTCAGGGCTGCTCTCTCTCATTCTCAACTTTAAAAATATTTAAGCTTCTAAAAATGTCAGGAGCTTAATTTAAAACAAATCTGTGTAATGTTTGTGGGATTCCTGTGTTTGCCTCCTGTTCTGGCTTCCTATAATTTTGGGGTCAATAAAGAACAACTCAACATTTGTATCAATGTGTAACAGCACTGTCGAGCTTCTGTCCAGCCTCTGGTCCAATCTTATAACTTGCTGTTATGGTACAATGACAGAGAGTGAGGACACCACCCTCCAGGCTGACTAAAGGACAGGTAAAGGAAATGATGATGCCTTCACAGCAGTAACTGGAACTAGTGATCCTTTTGAGTAGTTTGCTTGTGACAAGTAAAGCAGACTTTTGTTTAGCCTGTAGTACTAGTGACCATCTACCCACATGTTCTTTCTAACAAATGAAAAAAATAACATTGTCGTGTAATATTGGTACTTGTGTACCATTAACTGGACCAGGTGATTTTTCAAATTTTCCTTTTTCCTATGCAGGCTAATAACATGTAAAGTGAGACAAACATCTCAAGTTTCCTTCAGAAATCATGAATTTATGCATCTTCCCACACTGATCAAAGGCACCATGATTTATCCTAAGCTGCCAGCTAGGGAGATTCCCTTATCCTCTAGTGATGCAACATCTAATACCTACACATATGTCTAACATACTCAGATTAGTACGCTGGAATTTCCAAATGAGGTATAATCATTACCCAGAACATGAGAGTACTGGCAGAGAAGCAGAGTAGTTCAGGGATTGAGGTACTAAATTGGAAGACATGGCATTCAAGTTCCCTGCCCTGCCAGCCTCATCCAAAGAAGACAACTATCAAGAACTATTTCTGGCACCGAAGTATTAGATTAAGCCTTTTCTTGCCCACACCCCATAAGAATGAGGCAGCTGAGAGCAGACTGTGTAAAATATCTGCAGAAGAAAGGGAGATACCAAGTCAGTATTGACAGCTGCCTTTCCCAAAGGCAACTCGAAAGTCAAAGGGTGTCTGTCCTCACACACACACATGCGCAGGACACCATCAATCAGTGCACAGCACATCAACCCAAGGCACCACACACTGACTGTACTGCACCACCACAGCCTGTCCTGAGGCAACACACGGAGCGGTGTGCAGCCCTTGGACACCCGTGCATGGAGCAGTGTAGACCTGCCCAACCGACTTCTAGCAAGTCTAAATCACAGGTACAGGGATTGCCCAAAGGGATGCCTTACACCCTGCATGACCAAACCAATCTGCACTGTTGTACTCCTTGTCTACTGGACACAGTCAAAACTACAGAAATCTCCATTGGCTTATATGAGTAGCTTCTAAAATGCCACTTCCCAGAAGCCAGGGGCCCAGCTCACAACTGTAGCCTATTCTGTTGCTCTTCCTGAACTGCACACGAGTGGCCATGCTGGCCATAAGGTACTGAGCTAATGTATTTTTCAGCTGAGGTAATATGGCTGCCCCTGCACACCTAGAGAGAAAAAAAAAAGTGAAATGTATGAGCTAGAGAGAAGGAATTTTAAGTCCATTTTAGAAATGGCAAACACACAATTTCCAGAGGCTGCAGTTTACTTACACTTGAGATCTTTGATGCTGTATGGAAAAAGCACAAACTGTGATCTGGTTATTGCCAGGCAAAGGTTTTCTATTGAAAATGCCATCCTTGAGAGCACTGCTGGCAACTTGTACTTACGTGCAGCCATGACATATTCCGATGATAGTTCTCCTCCATGCCTGTGTTGCTCAGTACCTCAGGTTCAATGCTCGGTTCGCTCGCACTCCAAGGGCTCCCTTCTTCAAAAGAAAAATACCCAAAAGGTGGTTGTTTTTATTGCTCCCTATGTGCTTTAAGACTAGGGACAGCACTTGTAAGCCAGGCCAGCCTTGTGGGAACAAACCAGAGTACACAGAATATGTCACACTGGAAAGACTGCATTTGGACACCCCTCTCCAGTCCTTGTATTGCGCTGGCTTGACACTTACAAGAACTATTTGGACTTGGCCTACAGCCATCTTGTCAGTAGCAAACATTGCTCCCTCCCTGTTTTTGTTTCTTTTTTAATGGAAGGGAAATGGATACTCAAAAACCTTCATAAACAAATTCTTTGCACCATTCAGATGCTGGAAATGGTTGGTTTAGTGATCTGCATTGACTGGGCTCTGTGGTTAAAAACGTCAACAAAAATCCAACCAGAAGTGGCATCCAACTGGAAATGCCAATGGGCAAAATCCCTGCTAATTTCCCATAGAAACTGTTAATGTCATGGGGATGAAAGGGGAAAAAAATCCTGATTCTAGCACACTAGAACACTTTAGAAATCAGTCCAGAGAAAGATTTCCCTGGGAAATTCACTGACCCCTGTGTTTCCCATAGCCATTTCATACCCTATGGGCTTCCTATAAAACTAATACTAATGTTCTTAAGAGTTGGCTGGAGATTAATTTTGGTTTACCCTTCTTCTCCTCTTTAAGTGAACTGTGACTTGCCAAAGATTACAGAATTGGCAATCCCACTCTCCATGTTCACCTACTGAAGCATCTTTTGGGCAACATGAAAATGACCGTTAAACTTGGGATGTTATTTCAGCTCCAAATGTATCCACAGTTTTTGGTTAATGCCAATAGTGAAGGGAGGTCCTTTAGTTCAACTGTGATGGAATTTTCACAGAGTAGGACGTGCATTTGGTTTCCATAAGATAACTGTATGGACATCCATCTTTTAAAGACTAAGGAAAGTAGCTGTAAGCCACAAAAATAGATGTATATGCCAGCACGTAGAAATATAGTATGCAGTATGTGAATGTTATGTTCTGCAGATAGAAATATATATTTTACATGCCACCCGACATGCTTATGACATCATATCCAACATAGGATATGAAGTACATGCCTATATATATATGTGTTTATATATATATATATACACACACACATATAGCCAACCTGTTGCTATCGACAGTAAAATATCATATATACATATGACCTCATGTATTCATTTTATCCTATGATTTAGGGGCGTGTGTATGTGCATACACACATGTGCTCCCCTAAAGACAGCAAGCATTTAGCTGGCAGGCACCAGCATTCTAAGAGCTCATGCTCTAACATGGTGCTGAATTGACAGTCTGTGCACGGAGCCGACAATGCACCCAAGGATTTGTATCACGTTCCTCCCAGGCCCTAGTCCAGGCAGTCCCTGAAGAGCACTCTAGATTTTTCCTAGCCTGCAGAAGTGGGGATCTCTTGTCATTTCTAGCTCTGCTGCAACCACATCAAGAGTTTAGGTCCTTCCTATTGTCCCCTCCCTTTCCACCCACTCATCTAAGTTACCTATATCAGTGACAGTGTCCCTGCTGTGGGACAGCTGCAGCTCCTCATTCTCAGACTCTGAGTCCTGCCGTGATAACTTGGTGCTCTTTAGGCTGCCGGCCCGGCGAATGCTGGAAAGGGAACCCCCCTTCTTCACCCGGAAACTGCGGGTTCCTTTAATCTGGAGCAAGCGGGAGCCTCCTATCCTGATCTTCCTGCTGGGAACTGTATTAAAAGAATAAAAGAGGACTTTTTTCCCCTTAATTTTTCCCCATTTAAAGAAAAAGAGATCCTGGCCCTCCCCACCCTCCCGACCCTTTGCTGCCAGCCTATATTGCAGCATCTTTTCTTCTGCCAAGGAAAGTGGGATCAGAGGCTCCCTCCAAAGCCACTGCCAATGCAGCTCAATCAATCAGACAGTAAAGTTGCTTCACAGAAATGTGTCCAACACCTCATATCCTGGAGATCTGGTACATCACCTCAGGTCTTGTCTGTATTTGGAAATAGCTCTTGTTTAGCCACCAGCAAGTAGAGTCATCTGCGCTAACAGAAACCCAAAACATGGACAAGGAAATCCTACAAGTCACACCAATTTGAATAATTTCCTGCCAGGAAGCAGGATCTGCCCAATGGATGTAAATTACAGTCTTCTTTGCCACTCCTTGGAATTTATATTAGTGCAGAATCACCTCTTGCTAGGGATAGCTGGCTGAATCCCAAGCACGAAAAAGGCACCTTGGACAAACCTATTTTCCCATGGGCCTGGGTTCTGTAAACCTCACTGGGCTCTGCAGTAGGATCAACTGTTTATTCATACAGCATGTGTGACTGCAAGAGGGTGGTCTGCTTCACGAGGCTAGCATGCAAGCCTTCTTTGCAGTAAGATTGGCATAAATCCATGTCTCTGCATGTCACTCTTCATCATTAGAATGCTTTAGAGGAAATGGGGGCATGTAGATCCTCTCCTTCAGACAAATCAGCAGCTTTCAGGCATTAACAACATCCATTGACACTGCATTTTTGATGAGCACAGATATGGAATGGTTCAATGTTCAAAGCACCGACCGTTTGCACTTTCATTCTGCTCTTAGTTCAAAGGCAGTAAATGGCAGTATGTCAGTCCAAATGTTGCAATACAGTCATTTTACTGCAGGTCTAATCAGGCAGGACCACGTGTGATCATTTACCTTTTGGTGTATTGTTGGGAAAGAACAGCACAAAGATTTTTGGATACCGTGGGTAAGAAAAATATGTAAATGGAATTGTATTTTGACTTCAGTTTAAAGCAAACACACCTTTATTCCTGAGATTGCCTCCAATTCCCCCAGAACAAAATTCCCACTCCCATTTCCAGTGGTCAGATTTCCTGGTCAAAGAGAGCTGGACAAGTTTTCAGAGCTACTCTTCGCAGCTTTGAGAGCTACAAATCACTTGGGCAAACCACTCTTTGTTTGAGAATCTCCCTCCAAATGACCATGCTAAGTTCCTCAGCAATCGCTACTGCTTGCATAATGTTCAGATCAGCCCCAAAAATGCCAAACGGCTTAAGCACTTGTAACTGCATTTCAGGAAGTCTGCAGAATCCCATTTTGGCATCCAAAGAGTACATATGTTCCTCTGAGAGCCTGCATCTACCTAGCTGCTGTGTCTGTATTTCAGACCTACCTGGAGCAGATTCTATACAGTAAACCCGTGGCTTTTGGATAGCTGCTAAGCCATGCCTGGGGGAGCAAGGAGAGCAAAGCTTTTAACACTCCAGAAAAAATGAAGGGAAACAGATTAGTACTCATCAAAGAGGTTGAGATAAAGAAACCTGTCACTGCAGGCAAGCAAAATTTAGTTACATTCACACAACAACAATCTCTTATCTAGAAAAGTGTAGCTTATGAAAGATGCCTCTGCATCTGTAGTGTTTGGCCCCGGTGGATATCCAGAAGAATATGCTGTGGCCAGAGAAAAGAATAGCATTATTTTAATTTTAAAATATAACATTATCTTGCATTTATTTAGCTTCTAAAATACCGGAATTACTTTTTTGCTAAGGTATATTAGGACTCAGCCTTCCTACCATAGTCACTTTTCCCGTGTCTAAAATGCAGTAAAGAGGCAGCTTTAGTAAAGGAAAACTACATGACACCTTAGGGAAAAGGGATAAATGAAAGAAAACCCACTTAGAACTGCAGGAAAAAATGTAGTTTAATGGAGAAAAGGATGCAGAAAGTTAATACTAGCTTTGCAAAAAATACATTATGCCTGTAGCACAGTAACATGCAAAGGAAAAACTAAGTCAGCATTGTCTCTAAGAAAAACAGGATGGTTAGAGATTTCCCACCAGCATTTTCCAGCACGACTGCATGCTTCAAGGCATTCTCCCACTCAAGTAACATCCCAGTGAATGGGACTGTTCCCTGAAAAGCTTAAATATGGTTTCAAGCAATTGTCATAACTATCCTCAAAGCAAACCCAACCCCAAACTCAAACTTTACCTCATCTAAATAGGTAGAGACATTTTACCCCACACATCTTAGACTATTAGACAGACCATCAGGCTATGTGTTTTTCTGGGCTGCCAATATACCAAGAGTACACAAAATGAGGATGTACATCAATTTATCCAGCTCACCATTCTTAAGTGGTTACCCAGCTGTCTGCACAGAAGTAATTGGCCCACAGGACACACAATTTTAGAGAAAGTTTTATACCACACAAGTCTTGGAAGCATTTCTAATATTTTCTCCACTAATTGTGGCAAGGTCACAGCTGAAGACAACAAAAACTTTATCCAGAGCCCCCAGAAGTCAAAAAAAGCTCCTCTGAATCATTAATAGACATTACAGTTCCTAGAGGAAAACCAGTCACAGACCCCACTGTTGTGAAACAATCATTTAACATTTATCCTTTTCAAGCAGTCATCAAAATTATCATTCAAACATCTGCACCTGTAAATTACTGCTATGAGACAGAATGTAAATAGTTCTAGGAAACTTGTTAGAGGGTCATCTAGAGGTAAGTATCTGGCAGTTTAGTCTCTAATTGCAAATACACACGATGGCTGTATATTGTATTGCAACACTTGTACCATCAGATAGAATGTGAGTTCTGCATGAGATGGCTCAAAAATGGAAACAATCTGCTATTCTCAGCAAACACAGTGAGCTTGAAGTTTGCTTGTACAGTATACAGTATGTTGGTAGCATAAATCTGCTAGCTATCAAAAGCCACACAGTGTATTTTTCATGTGGTAGCAAAGAATTCAAGAGACCAATCACACTAACTTTTTTGATGCCATGACTTCCAAACTGCTACAGATTTTCCAAAAAAAATACCAATCTTCTTATCTGTGATTTCCCCAAAATGAAAAGCTGTGATCAGAAAAAACCAAATAAAACCACTTTTGATCTGTATTTTTACAGTGAATCAAATAGTGATGCTTCTCTCAGCATCCCACTGAGAGATAGTTTCAAACAAGGCTTGCTCATTTTTAGCAATTGTGCAAAGCTTCTCAATCGACTTCATTCACAGCACTGTTCTATAAAATTTAACATCTTTGCTTCTCACATTCTTTATATTGAACCCTGAAGGCCAGAAGCGTCCCAGAAACGGTTTAAAGCCACGTGACTCCATGGCTGCCTGCTTTTTAACACAGTCTATGCAAATGAAAACACAAAATCAAGCGCCACCACACAAGCCCTGAGAATACAAAAGCCTTATTGTGCTGACAAACCTTTTTTCTCCTCCAAGCCAGCCTCAGATTTGAGGGTGTGGCTGCTGCTGTGTAGGGAATCCTTTGAATCTTCATTTTCATCCAGAACCCCAGCAAAGCTGATCTTTCTCTCATACCTGTGTCGGTCCATCTCAGGGTCCAGACGCAGTCTGCAGCTCTCCAGGTCCTGCAGCAGAATGTAGACAGCACAGATGTGCCAGCAGTATGACTTCCTACTGCAACTAGAGAAGCTTCAGGAAAAACTGCTTCAGATGGTGTTTATTTTAATCACACATAAGACAACTGCTCATTGGCTTTGCAGCAGGCTGAACCACCTGCCAGGATGGAAGAGTTACTAGGTGCTAACACACATTGCTGGTTAACATTGCCCAATGCTTTAACACTCTGGCTGCAGGCTCAGGAGGGGGAAACATAAATCACAGGGTAATAGCATTATGAGGATTGGAAGGCACCTCTGGAGATCATCTAGACCAATCCCTCTGCCAAGGCAGGGTAACTCAGAGCAGGTGGCACAAGAATACATCCAGGTGGGCTTGGAATGTCTCCAGTCATTTGCAAAATGAGCATTTATCTGCTCCATGATTAGTAAAGGGCTTTGCTTGAAACTTCAGGCAGGACTCTACCTCACTCAGCCCACAGCCTTGGCAAGTCTGCATGCACTCTGGGCAGTTAAACTAGGTCACCAAAACTAGTTCAGTTGCAAATGTTTAAGTTCCTCAAGGCTGCTAAGGCTGTGCTCCTATCTACGGAACAGGTATGCCTACCAACACCAACAGAAGTGAGATTTGCTCTACTGATATTCCAGCTATATGGATCATAATGTTATTCCTGATTTTCTTGGAAAGGAAGCATCACTCCAAAAATACAGACTTAATATTTTAATCTGGAGTGTTGTTGCCTCTTTTTTTCCCCTAGACAAAGTTAGAAGCAGCACTCTATGACCATTTTATCTTACAGACTCTTGCATAACGTGACCTTAAGGTTTCTTTCACCTATAAAACACAGAATAATTCCTCCTCCTTGTCTCCTATATACAAGTCTGGAAAGCAATTAATCAGTTGCACTTCTATCTCACACAAAAGCACTAATTTCTGTTGACCTTCATTATCCAACATATTCTTAGTTCCAAGTCTAGCTACTTAACAACATGAATTCTAAACCATGGTATTAACCTGCTTTTGGATGCAGTCATTTATTATGTTGCAAGAATACAAGCAATGTGTTTAAAGAGGATTTTTGCCGAATTTATTGCTTTCTAATATTGTCCTTCTTGTCTTCCTTGGGGAAGAGCCACTTCATCAGAGGTCATCTATAGCCTTTGGAATCATTTTCCGAACATAATTAATAATGCCCAGCTAAATCAGCCAGTCAAACATAACTGCCATCACCAAAATTTGATCTATCATTAACAAAAAACAGGATAGTAGGGCTAAATCCTTCAATGGAAATTTAACTTGTCATTTTTTCTTTACAGTTTTTATCCTGATTTCTTAAAGAAATTTGGCTTAAAAGCTGAAACGATGCCTGCCATTCAATTCTCATCTCATTCCATGCCAACCACCTCTGAAGCTGATAGTCACCTTCAACTCAATTTGTCGAAAGATGACTGTGTGCATGTGTATTTTTGAAACTACAGGCTAAAGGTAATATTAAACCACAGTATTAGACATAAGAAAATCCACACAAGAATGAATCACTGGAAATCACGTTTCATGGGTTCTGCTATTCACAGCATCAGTTGTCACCTAATCAGTTGTTTAGCTTACTGTTTGTGCCAGGATTTTCCTGTGCCTCTCTGAGTCTCATGAAGGTTTGTTTCTTTGCCTCTTTATCCCCATCTTTTTCCTTTCTTCCCATTCTCCCTGCAATTGTCTTTGTCTAACTCAAACACAAAATCTGCATCTCTAATGCTCCAGCAAATTCACTGTAAACACTTTTGTTCCCTTCCCATAACTGCCTTGTTCAGATCCCTGACAACTGGCCCTGCTGATCAGCTAGTTAGGATGTGATCTTCCCATAGTCTACCTCCCACACTTACAGGTCCCCCACCCTTGGTTTCTCAATCCCTCTTCTCTGTCTGGAAACTTTCATGAGCTTCCAGCACATGTTGTGCTTCCACGGTCTTACCTTCTTAATCAATCCATTTTATGTGGCCTGACCATCTTCTATTCACCACACAATGGCTCCTTTCTCCCTGCAGTGACCCACTGGAGTTTTTACTCCACCCCACCTCTTGTCAGAGCCTGGAATCCAATGACTTTGTGGGCATAGCCCTCTCCATTGTGTGTGGTCCACTTACCACAAGAGGCTCAGTCCGTGGTCTGGGCATGTAGGGAAAGGTCTCTCGAAGGAATGTGGTTATCTCCAGGAGAAGCTGGCAGGCTGCCATTTTTAGTGCAAAAGGACAACAACATTTGGTAGGATTCACAGTGCCTAGGAAAGAATATTTCTGTCATGAACAAGGAGTTAATACAAAATCCGGAACCAAGAGGTGATGGACATTGTCACATGCAGTGCATGATGCAAGCTGCACTGAAAAACAGGAAACCCCACACATCTGTACTGCTTTTCCTTTACTACATAAACAGTCAATCAAATATCAAACTATGTATTTACCAGCACATGCAACAATACTAACATTTATATTTATTATATCATATTACATTATATTATATTACACTACACTGAAGTAACATGATGGTTGACTATAGTATATATTGTCATATATTATGCTGAAGTACCTACTGAACTAACCACAAGCTTACAACATTTTGTATACACCTCATTTAAGGCTAATACAGGCTAAGAAGTAGATACCCTTTGTCCCCTTTTCAGGTTTTGCATTCAGCCAAATCTTTTGCAGTTGTGGAAAAGGGCCACTTTCAAATATAGAAATTTTTTTGCAAAATACATGGAGTTATGGTAAAGAGATACTTTTCCAATTTTTATTAAGTACTACCCTGATAACTGGAAAAATAGCAACCTTTGAAGTCAGGCTTCTAATTGTGCAAGGAATCCATGTGCTATATAGAGACAACCAAGGGAAAAAATCAAACTACTTAATCAAATTTTACATTTAAATGCTTAACTTAGAACTAAGAGGGAAAGGGAAGAGGGATTACCAAAATACTTGAGGTTTTTTCTCAGCTGAGTTTAATAATCAGATTTAAAACCTTTTGTAACCAATTTTATACAATTCAAAACTTAAAAGTATGAAGGATTCTTCAGTGCTTGACCAACTTGAAAAGTACTTTTTAAGATAATGGACAGCTGTCCCGGTTTTGAGACAAAATTTAGAAGGAAACTTCCCAAAAAGGATGTCTCCCCTGCCAGAAATGCAGGCCACGGCCTGCCCTTCCCCCACTGTCAGGTTCAGAAAGGAATTTTTTGGAGGAAAGTGAAAAAAACCCCCTCTTTATTAAACACACACAGGTGCACGCAGGCACCGAAACTAGGAAAAGAATAATGTTAGATACTAAAACCTCTCCTGAGCAAAGTGGTGGATTTTATAGTCTCTGCTCTGCTTCTCGCGGAGTTTGGGCTGTGCAGGGGGTCACTCCAGCATCTCCCTGCAGCTCCTGCCAAATGTCTCCCCCGGAGATGGTGGATTATTGGACAAAAAAGCAAGCCCAGAAAGTCCAAGAAAGAACAGAAGAAACAGAAGCTGCTGAGGATTGCACCGCAGTCTGGAGGGGGGAAAAAGTTCTCTCTCCAGGTCAGGAGCCGCAGCCCGGAGTAAGAAATGTAAACAATAAACAAAAACTGCGCTAGGTTCTCTGGCTGGCTTAAAGTTGCAGGACTCATTTCTGGGCTAAGCAGACATATGGAATACATAGGATAAAATTTATAGGATAAAATCACCCTAAGACAACAGCAAAAAAGTAAATTAAAAGGTGACAACAACTAACTGCACCCATTTTTTTTAAGTTATTCCTGATATTGCCATCTACATACACTTCAGGGAGGTTAATGTTTTCACTTGCTTTTCCCATGTATGATCTAATTGCTTTAGCAAAGAAAAAGACTGAACCAGACAAGTGAGAAGACACTGCAGGGATCAGATAAAACCAGTTTAATTCTGTGATGCTTCCCAAATGCCTTGTACACATCACCAGTAAGGAATTGTGGCTTTAGAATAACCTGAACAATCAAATGCAAATGAGCCATACAATGTAATGGAATATCCAAGTGCATATTTAATTCTCCTCAGTCTACTTCCTACAGCATGTAAGGAGCTTTTGAAAACTCCCTGCCTACTGCAAGGATGCAGACCCGCTATTTTTAGACACTGGTTTTCAGGAGAGTACTTGAGCTTTTAAATGGCTTTCTAGACCAGAACCTGATCTTTGTGTCTTGGGGCACTCTTTTAAAGCAGCTCCACATCCCCCTGAGTGGCTGGTATGAGTGGCTGAACAGGGAAAAGAAAGCCTATTCTGTCACTCAGTCATGGGAATGCACTTGTTCCTCTGTGGTGCAGGAGAAGGAAACTTTTCTGTGCAACCTCCTCCTGTTTTGGCTATACCTCCTAAAGGTATCTGCGTATCAAATACCCAGAACAGCCACCCATGTTCCCATAGGTGCCAGCACTGCCACACCACACAGTGGGACATGGGAAGGTCTTAGGGCCAAGACATTATCTTGAGCTCATTTCTCATAAATGCCATGTCACCCTTCCCACCTGCTTCCCTCCACTCCAAATTTGGCCTTTATGCAGTGATAAAGACAAATCCAGAACCATGGGAAGAGAAAACAGAAGATAAACAGTACTGGCACACTACATCCAGTGGGGAACAACAGTACATGTAGACAAGCACCAGTACATTACAGCACATACATATATACAAATGGTGTCTGAAGAGCACTTCTGTTACCACCCTCACATACATCTACAATAGGATGGATTTTGACAATTTATTTTGGTTCACAGGGTTTGCTATAACTTGCATGCCTATATAAACTTCCAGAATTGGTGATCTGTCACACCTCTCCCACCCTTATGTGCACCCAGGCACAAATGTGTGTGGTTTCACCATCTTGCTGTTATACAGGTTTTTTAATTATGCTTTTTTTATTTCTGCCCTGAAAATCAGGCACTATACTGAAGTCAAGATTTAAAAGCCTTTAGCAGAGCTGTGCCAGTTCAGGTGAGATGAACCTTCAGCGCTCAGGAACAGAAAAGCAGCTGATCTTACATAAATATTTTGTATAATTAACTAAATTAAATAAACAAATGTAGAATTAACTGTGAGGAAAGGAGCCTGAACCACTTTTGACACTCAGGTGACAGCAAGGCACAAGAAATAAATTATTAACCTGCTTACAGCTGCAATGTCTGTGTACAGCAATTGCAACTCACTGCCTGGTTTCCCCTTCCCTTTTCCATCCAAGTCTTCCAGTACTGCTACCTATCTGTCATGTTTTACATCCAGGCACAAAAAGAACATGGAAGGAAGCTGGGATGAAAGTAAGGGACTGGGAAATACAGCTGGGTGGCAAGAAGATGAAAGGAGAAAAAATATTAAGTGCTCCTAAAGCAGAGGTTCTTACAAGCGGGGGTTCTTGTAGTAAAGGGAGTCTCCTTACTGTCATCTAAAAAGTCTTCTTCCTCATCTTCCTTTCTCAGGCGTCTCTTGGTCTCCTCATCATAAATGAGGCCCAGCAGGTTGGCAGGGCTCTCACTTTCAGCGTGGCACAGCTCATTGAGGCGGACACCAATTGCCTGCGGATGGAAAAAGAGAAGCACAAGGAGGTGAGAATTTCAGCCCAACCAGAACGCCCTGACTTCAGTTTTATTGTCTAAAGAGGAGCAAGGGATGACAGGAGACTAATTGCTATCAAAACCATAATTTTACACCCCCCTCATTGTTTCAACAAAAATTTGCAACGAGTGTCAAATTTCAGGATGAAAAATTTTAGTAGCTTTAGTTAAAGAATAACCCCCCCCCAAACTGGCACATGACAGGCAGGAGATTAGGTCATTTTGTATTAATTTCTTCCACTTTTCTTTCTTCCTTTGATGTATATATTCCAGATTTTTGCTAAGTCTTTCCACTGAGAATGTAGGTCTTCTGCTTAAGAAACTATGCTGTGACTTAGGAACACAGTAACAGTCCTTATTTCATCTGCAAAACTGTTGAATGCCCATGAAAAACCTGCTTCCCTCTTTGAAGGAGAAACTCCCTGATTCACTTCCCAAAAATGAATGGACAATATGCTTATGGAAGCTGGGAAGGTGCATGGGTAATGGTGTAGAGAGGATTTATGGAAAGAGCACAGAGAGATTTCCAGCTAACATTCTCCTGAAAGGCATTGATTGTTTATTGTGGCTATTTGCCAGCATCACTATTAGCACGTAAACAGCCCTCATGGAGCTGTCAGCAAACTACAGGTAAGGGTGATAAGGCTTTCCTGCTAAGACACTTGAGAGCTATTAAGAATTGTCTTGATTTTCTTTGCTGCATGCACATGAGTAGAACACAGATAAGTATGTAAAACTTTATCCTGTGATATCATCACTTTGTGAGGGAAGAGATATTTTAAATTACAGGGTTGTCATCAGCACTGGCCATTTGGCCTTTTTGGGTTTGGGATACTTTTAGACAAAGATACTAAGACGGTTTTCTGAATATTGTGCAAGTCAGACCTGATGGTCATGCCAGCACTACATAATTTTCCTGTTGTGGCTGAAGTGACACAAAAATATATAAACGGTCACTTATATCTGTTCTTGCTATTAAGCACTTCCTCTGAAATCCTAAAATTTGGGGGTAGATTCTGCTACATAAAGAGAATAAGGTGATACTGTTGTGCTTTGCAAGCTGATACAAATAGGTGCCAATCTGTCTCTGAGCCTGTACATTGCTAAAGATATTGCACAAATCTCACCATTTTTCACCTTTCATGTTTCAGGCATTTAAAGGAAGAAATATTCTGCATGCCTCTCCATAAAACAGTAATTTATCACATATTATTTATGCTGTGTAGTCCACCCTAATGTTAAAGCAATAAAACATAACTCCACAGTTTCCCATCTAATGAGCACTGAATTCCTGACATGTATTATCTGTACTTTTGGTTTTCTAGCAAACAGAGAAGCAAAACCAAAAGTCCTCTTAACAGAAGCAGTCAAAGGAAGTGACAGACTAACCTGATCAGAATAACTACAGCATTTTATTATTTCAAAAGACAAAAGAACAAATGAGGTCTTTTGATTTAATAGGTTTATCACTGCTATGGGCAGTCCATGTCTCAGCTCCTGTGGAAAGGGTTCACCACTGTGATTCTCTGATGGCTATTAGGGAGGAGAAATTAAAGGAGTTGGGGCAGAAAAAAAAGATATACCTTCTTTCTTGGTTTGACTAAACTTTGACAATAGCACTCTATGTCACAATTAGTGACAACGACAGGCAAGAAAGAATCCATAATTAGCACAAATTTCCAGCCTTATTTACTGCAAAACCAGAAAAAGGTCTCAGAGCATTCAGTCTTTTCTGAATTTTCTTTTTTCTTTGTTCAAGAGATTCTTTCCTCATTGTCCAAGATTTAACAGAGAAAGAGCAGTGTCTTCTACAGCAGGTGCCTGTACTTCAGCCACAGGAATCTGGTTCTCCTCACAATTCAGACTGTCTGGTTGGAATCTGCTCAGAGCCAACAAAGGCTCTGCCTGAGGAGCAGAGATTTCAGAGACCCAGCCCTCCAGGCTTGACTGGTGGCTATTGCTCATCCTTGCAGCCAGCTTCATCTGAAAGAGCTTCTGGAAGGAAGAGCAGTGCCAAAGGACCTGTCTTCCTCAGCATTCCATATTAGGGACTGGTTCCAGGTACAGGTCAGTCCAGAAGTGTAAGTCTTTTGTGGGGCCAGTGATGCTGTGGATAAATAAATTCTTCTGTCCTTCAGTGAGAAGAATCACAAATATGAATGATCAGTAGGACACCGTGCAGAAAAAAGACAAACTTCACACTCTAACAACTACTCTCCAAATCTTATCCTGCCTTAGAGTTAAATAAACACAAGGCTTTTCCCTCGTGAAATGTTCCTGAGCAGCAGCAAACACATGCTAGTCTTAGAAAGGAGAATGCACCCAGACAAGACTTATGATGCCATTAAATTTAAGGTGAAGACAATTATGCTGTTGCCTACGGTCAGATTTCTCTGGCTCCTTTCTTGTTACTTTGCATCACACAGTAGTACTTTCGACATTACGAAAAGAAAACCTTTCTGGACTTTTTCCAGGTCAGGTATATTGTTTTCTAAAAATGATAGCTGAGGGGGAATCTAACTGGCTCCTAACAGTTACTGACTTGTTTGCTCTCCTTTTTTTAGAATCTGAGAAAAGGGAATGTTTAGAAGCATAGTGTCCACAAACAGAGATGGATAGTCCTGGCTGTCTGAAAACATGCAAAAATTCAGTGACTATGTAATCCTATTCTCTCCACTTCACAAAGGAGTTCTGAAAGGAATAAGGCAGTGACCTCATTGAATATAGAGGCAAATACATTCACCTTCTTTAGTTCTTCAAGGAACTTTGTTATTTGTGCTGTTATAAAAATAATCTCCTGTGTTTGAGACCTTAACAGAGAGTAGGATGACCAGGTAGCATTTTCTGAGTTCATTTAAGAAATGGAAGGAGGAGTCCTGCCAAGATACTAAGCTTGGGTACTCAGGCCCAAGTTCAGTTCTCCCCCTGGGCTGTTCTGTGGTGGGAATGTATTGATATGGTCAGCATTAGTTTGATGTTCCCTATGATGTTTTCCACTGAGAAGCATGTGTTGATTTAACCTACAAGAATGCAGGTCAACAAGGCAGAACTCATGATTTTTAAATTCTCCTGAGCATTGGATTTTATGTCTTCTTTTTTTGGGGGGG
>VZTJ01004398.1:48185-97384 GCA_013397795.1 Orthonyx spaldingii
GGGGGGGGGGCTGGGGGGGAGTAGTGGTGGCGAGAACGGGAATCATGATGCTCATCATCAAAATCACTGGTTTTTAGAAGAGGTGAGAAGCACAAAGCTCACTTCTACATAGATATCTCTAACCAGTCAAAGGACCTTCTTCCACTATTTTGAGTTGTGTGAAATGACCTGTATAAGCATCAGATCTTCAGCAATCATATCCTGGGGGATTTACAAGGAAATTGCAAGTGGCATTGACAGGGCCAGATAAGGCAATTCCCTCGTTCATATATGGCATTCCTGTATGGATTCAAGCTCCAAACAGAAGGAGACAATTCTTTACATGACTCATAGTAGCTCTGTAGACTTCCTTGCCAAAGAATGATAAGTGCTAAGAGTCTGTATGGGTGCAAAGAGAAATTGAATAAGTATGGCAAAGAGAAACCCATTACTAAATATACAGCACCACACCTACTTCAAGGAGCCCTAGGCTAAATATATTTGGAAGCTAGAAAAATAGAAAGTAGTATCACACACACCACATTTTAACACTTCCTTAGCCATTCACATATGACAAGTGCTGGAGAAAGGAGAATGGACTGAACAGATCCTTAGAGAGAACACGTGCTAACAAAGTCACTTTCCTTAGGGGAAGAGGTGATCCTGGCAGGCTGTGAAGTGTAATTTGGAAGGGCGGCTTCTGAATCCCCATCTCACAAAAACTGAAATTCTCTATAGGATCCAATTACCTTTACTTTTTGCCGTATTTTTTAATGTAAGTAGAAGAGAAACAAACACTTACATCTCCCCACTGGTAGAAGAGCTTAGCTGCATTCCACTGCAGCTTCTGGTTTCTTTTGTTGCCCACAATAGGAGAACGGCCACGGGACAGGCCTTTCTTAGTAATGTTCACATGGTGGCCCTTCATCCACTCAGGCCAGTTGCCACGATTACAGCGGTGAACGAAGCGTGCGCACTCAAGAAACAGGGCTGCTCGAGCCACTACAGGAGCTTCCTGAAACATTTGCAAAAAATCACCTTAAAAGCAAAAATACATTGGAAAAACTCCCTGAACATTAGAGGATTCTGCACTTTAAAAAATTGCTTTGCAAGCTTGCCAAGAAGTCACACAGTATGAACAATCTCTCCATAAAAATCTGACACCAGTGTCTCTCTGCATAAGTCTCACCTCTTGAGCTACTAAAACCAAGCTCATAAACACTGAACAGTCTTGCTCAGTACAGTCACTGGAGGGGCAGAAAGAAACACCTTATAAACTTAAACACAACCTTATATCCCTTTGCAATATTCTCTTTCAGAAACCATCTATCTGCAAAAGCAGAAGTGTGCAACTAGCACTGTTACTGCGCGATCAAGTCAAGTTTTAGTTTCACCTTTGCTACTAAGGCTGCAAATGTTGCAGGAGCAAAGGATACCATGACCACACATGCCCTAATTTGTCACTTTAGTTTCTCCTTGTGAATCTTGGGGGTGAAAGCATTAATGAAGACTTGTTAAAACCAAGAAAAGCACTGTTTTGCCCCTAGAATAAATAGCTGTGAAGACAAAAATCTATTACTCTGGCATAAGTCCACAAAATTTCAATGGCCAAACTTCAACGGCCTTAGCAAGCATCAGGCAATTTACTACTGAAGTAACAACAGGCAGCTGAGTTTTGAAAGAAGTGATTACTTCCCAGAGAAAATCCTCCTGTCCCTGGCTTGGAAGATTAGTTTTCCTTAATGGCAGAAATTTTATTGAGTGTATCTTAGATTGTATTAAATCACCCAGCAGGATACATGTTAGACCAATTAAAAATGCTTCTGAAACTTTCTAAAATGTTCAAAGAATGGACACAATAGTTTTGTTTCCTAAAGTGTAGCTTAGACTCAGGAGCAGCTTTTTTCCCAGCAGTCTACAACTGCCAAAATAGCATCCTTACGGACATGGAAAGTAACTAAAAAGCAAGTGGTTCTCCTAAATTCCATTTAATTTTCTCTTCTCTTCCTGCAACTTTCACAACCAAGAAATCCTGTGGCCAGCAGGTTGTAAAACTTAGAGTACAACAGTGCCTGCAGTTTACCAGCTGGCTTTAAAAGGTTCACTAACAGGGATTTCACAGAGCACAAACGTGTTGCATACATTTAGATGCTGACAACTTTAATGAAATAATTTAAGCAGATAAGCATCTACTTATAACAAAGGGCTTGTCAAATGTGGTCTATACACACAAATGTAGACAGGCCCTGAGATCCTGCCAGATGGTCTGTTAACATTATCAAATAGTGCCTCCAAAGTGTTTTAATCAAAAATTGAAAGCAAGAAATTTTGGACCTATGCTCCTAAAGTTTGACTTAAGAAATTATTGACACAACATCCATTTGCAGCTCACATTTTACACAAATGTTGAAAAAAATAGCGATCTTTTAGCAATTCTCTTGAATAGGAAGATTTAAGCTGCCCTGATGTCCTGATGAGGAAGGCAGAGATCTGAATTCAGACACTCATTAACAACCAGAAACAAAACTATTATCTAGCACCTGGAAAAATATTACGATTACTCGTTGATCACACACAATATGGAACACAGAATAAGTGAGGATTTTATTCTCACAAAGTAAAACCTTAACCATGGAGACATACATGAAGAGATAAAGCCCTAGCCTTAGTCTGCTACTGGTTTAGCTCACCGGTAGTAAAGTCACAATTTCTTAGCATACTGAAATCCCCTAAATACACATGCTGTACACATTATGAAAGCACACAACTACCGCAATTAAAGGAAGACAGGTAGGATGGGGGGCAGAGGGGAGAAGCAGAACTAATTAAAAATCACTGAAAAGACCTCCTGCATGAAGGACTTTCAGAACATCATAGGGCACAAGTTCCCTGTGATTGCTTACCTGAGGCTCTGAGAAACCTGAAGCAGCAGCAGTAGCAAGAGAAAGATGAAGATGTGACAGAATGAAGAGAGATGGATTCACACAACAGAGAAACACATCACAAATGGAGAGAAATTAATCAGGCAGGTGATGTATAGCTGAAAAGAACACAAGTTACCATGGTCACTGTCAAAACCTGACACAGCAGCAATATTCTCACAAATCTGTCCATGCCTATGCAACTGTTCACAAGTCCACTTTTAACATTAGACCTACTATATTGCTTTGCCCTTTGAAAATTTTTCTTATAAATTGACATGTATTCACCAGTTTGTTAACAATTCAAGTCATCGCATTGAATTTTTTCAACAAATAACCTGATTTGTTCTAAAGAGCAAATGACCTGGGTGGGAGAAACCAAATACGGAATGGATTTGGAATTTCACAGCATCACACTACTGTTCATGTAAACATGATTCTGCAGAGGTTTATGACCACAATGAATTTGTGTCCAGTTTTGTTTTCAAGAACAATGAATTTTATAAGACTAATCAACCAGTGGGCACAGAGTAAGCTGGTCTGTAACTTAAGCATTTGGGAAATTTAAGAATTAAGTAAGAAATTTACAGGCAATAGGTTTCTTCATCTAATTTATTAGAACACAGAGTAGTGCACCTTCAGAAGGATCTTGGTGACAAACTTAATAGGAATGAGCTCCTTCCTGCCCAAGCACCTTACACTTACTAACTCTATTAGTTTAGAATTTGCAATGGGATAGCAGCCTGGAAGCCTTGAAGACTGAAGCTGGGTGCTGCACACTAAGCAGGTGTGCTGCAATCTACCTTCTGAGCTCACTGCAACCCTGACTAGTAAGAACTACCTCTGACTGTGAGAGCATGAGATAGGTTACTCTATCAGCTACTGCATCCATAGCTTCCAGCCAGAGAAAAATCAATCTCTGACGCCAAGTGTGGGAACTAGTGAATGAAATATGTGTCTGTTGGAAGATGGATGAGGACTACTCCAAACAGTAGAGATGGATGGGAACTGACAGCAACAGCAACTCAGGACCAACACTAATGCAGACATGCTTGAATCTGAAGACCAAGTATGCAAGATTAAGACGAAGATAAAAAGGAGTGGTGCACCGAGCATAACATCCCTACAGCCATGGAGCAGGCAATGCAGCAAAGGTGAGGGCACAGTGCTAGCAGGAAGGGAGGGTCCATGAGCCTAGCATCTCCAGCAGTGAGGAAAAAAACTGAGTTCAAGCACAAATGGCACAACAGTGACACAAGTAAGAGGAGGGGAGTGGGAAGAAAAGGGATAGAGAGCATGTGGATTCTCTGAGAGCAGTGGCTTTTATTCTTTTTCAGCTTGCAGACAGCCTTACAGAAGGAAGTAGAAAAGCAGCATGCAGAGAAATTGCTAATAATTGGCTGGTTTTTCATAGCTGTATTTGTCATTCTCCTTGCTTGTCACATAAACACATCACAGAGCCCCACTGGCTCATGAATCGCAGGCTGAAGGCCACTCTTTAGAAATGGAAGGGACTGTTAAAAAACACAACAACTGCAAGGATAAGAAGGAAGGAGATACAGAATATCAGGAAGAAGGGATTGAATCGTGTGACTTATGTGATTTGGATTAGCAAGTCAGCAATATCTACGTTTAAAAGCATGCACACTCTGATATGTTAATTTTTTTTCCACTGATTGGCTCTGGTGACTAATAGTTCAGTGTTGCCTAATGTACTTAATATCTCTGTCAGAATCGGAAAGTGGAATTCCTGTGCCTCTGCGAGTAGTTATCAAATCTTCAATTCTTATGCTGTAGATTCACACTAGAAGCAGAGTGTCTGTGAGCAAGGTATGAAGTCAACAATACAAGCATTGCCCTGGCAATAATCTAATTATGGAGAGCCGTGTAATAAAAAAGGATCCTTTTTGTCTGCAAACTCATTCAGTCACAGATGCTAAAGCTCCAGCTAATATCAGCACCACCAGCTGGCACTGCTGTGATGCTTTTTTCTGTGGGGCAAGAAGAGCATTAGTAAATGACAGTGGACCACCACTTACACACATGCTGTCACTTACCAGGTAACAACAGACCAATAATGACTTACCAGATCTAGAGCTGCTGCCAAAATGGAGGCATCAGGGATAGTGCCTGGTTCACAGCAGTTCAGCAGAAACTGAAAGCGCTTCATGCCTTGGCGGATTGCTCCCAGGTTCACAACATTCTTGGATTTTCCTCCTTCTTGGTTGGAGGTCAAGTGATCATCAAAGCTATGGCAACCTAAAGAGGTAGAAAGTACAGAGGGGATGCAGGGAGGGGTAGAGAGAACACAGTCTCTCACCAGTAAAAAATGGGCAACAAAATCTTGATGAGTAGTGTTAGTCTAAATGCCTTTGTCTCATTGTGTTATCTTGAAGATAACAGGCATTTTTACAATATTCATGACTTCCATGAAAGAGATACACAGCAAGTCAGATTCTTATATTGGTCATAGTGATGTCTGACCAGAACATTTCCACCATGCTCAGTGTGGAAGACCAGAACCTACTCCAGCACAGGTGAACTAGGATGTTGTCCTTCCTCCCCACCTCTTTAACACAAATCATCTTGCTTACAATCTGTTTTTCCTTAGTAATCTCCTACCTTCTTACATCTCTTTTGCCTTTACTTTAAAGCAGAGCATGCATAACCCTTATTCCTCATGGATCAATTTAGTAATATATCACCTCCTAGGACAGAAAAATCAGTAATGAGTGTGTGGTCTATGTGGAAATCAAGCACTGTCATTTTTTCAGGCATACATCTACAACTACCAGAAGAGTAAAGAGGAAAATGAGGCTGGACTCAACTCCTACATATCATCATTCCAGACTCTCTCCCTTGAAGTGTCTTGTACTCTTTGGGATGGAAAGATCCCTAAAAAGAGATCCTTTCAAAAATGAAGCTGGCTCTTCAGGGACAATTTTAAACCCCATGTCCAGGTCACATGGACAACTAATCCCAATTAACACTTCTAATGCAGATGATCATTATGCAGCTGGTACCCAGAGCTGAGAAAATGGTAGAAATACAGAGCTCAGGAATCAGGGAAGCAATTTCAAGGCCAAAGTGACTGGTGAAAAAAAGGATAGTCAGCTTCTGGGTTTTTGTCTTTATCCATAATACTCTCCTTGTTTACATGTGAAAGTACAAAAGTTTACAGAATACTGAAGGATAAAGCACTGAAGAAGAGAACACTGAGTGGAGAATTCAAAATTGGCTTTAAACATGGATTATTTGAAATATAAGAATAAAAACTTCAACTCTACAGGACTTTTTGACTTCGTCAGGAAAGAAGAATGGCTGAAACTCCAAGTTCTTTTGAGAGTGTACTCCCTAGAATTATTGGAAAGCAATTATGCACCACACAAAAAGGTCACAACAGAAAACGACAACGTAGATCTTCACTATTCCCTTGATGACAGAGGTATATCAAATTTCAAGAGACATCTTTACAAATTCTTTGGTTTTTTTCTCTCCAGTGAAGCTATACATAGTTATCAGCAAACAAAATGTTCCTATGTTATGAAAATATTCCTTTCAAATGGAACAAACAAACAAAGCAGAAAGAACTGGTAGAACAGTTACACATGCGAACAGTTGCAAACATCCTTCCAAGTCCTTCTATCCCTTTTTAGCCTTTATATCTTCCCTGAGTATTCCTGCTATGATTGTCGTAACACTAACTCATTTGAGGGACAAATGTTTCCTATTCAGGGCCTGTATGAGACAAACAACAGAAAATTGCCTAAGCCATTTCCCTAACCCCCACTATAAAGATGTAGCAGAGTCTTTGTCCATCTGAGCTCAGTGGCACACCTTGCATTTTGTTGAAGCTTTACAAGAGAATCCTTCAGAGGCAGCTGATCCCTTGCTATGCCAATCCTGGAGTAGCCTTATTGTGATCAGGGTAGTCCTCACTGACCTAATTCACATGACTCAGGGCTGCACAAAATCACTCCCAAAGAGCAGAGACCATTTTCTAATGCAGGAGGACACAGAAGCTCCTGCCCCACAGTTGCTTCCTCCGTGACTATTAGCTCACCCCTCAGAACAAGCTTGACCTGCTGTCCCTTGAACACCCTGACAGCTTCTGCCGTCACTCACAGCACCTTCAGCAAGTGCCCAGAGGAAAAATTACAGGTCTCATGTAAATATACTGTAACTGTATATATGTATATATGCTTTGCTCTTAGTATAGGTAAAAAGATCATTGAAGTAAATATTTTTACACATGAATGTGTCCATATTTGTGTATATATATGTATGAATGCATATGCACACATACAGATACACACACATATGTATGCTTACATACATATATAGCACAATTTCCAGTGGTCTAGATGATAAATCATGATGATGGTTACAGTTCATAAATGATGTGACAAACTATTCTACATTTTGTAATTTTTAAGTATAATGTATTTCTCCTTTATCCATTTTCTCTTAAATTTGATCTACTGTTAAAAACACAAGAGGAAACACCACCTGGAAAAAGCATGAGCAAAGTAATAGCATAGCACCACGAATGACAAAAATGAGAAGGCAGAGAGTGGTTCCAATTTAATGCTTTAGGATCAGACCTTGAGAGATTTAACAGTATGCCCATCCACCATCAACAGTTTTTTATTGTCTTCTTGTTAAGCACAGAATACCTGATGATCTGTATGGAAGACAGAGAAGCACTGGAAATTTGAAGGCTCAGTGTACTGTTGCTGTTCTACTAGGTTACAAACTATCCCACCAAGAAGGGGGCTCACATTGATATTGCTGTGCACATGCACGCACAGACATACACAGGGCAGGTACAACTACTCTATTATTTTTGCTAATGGTATGTGGCTTTCATTGCATACCAGAGATCCTTGTAGATACAGTGATACAACTTCCTTAACTGTCACACTCTGCCTTATAAACTTCTAATATGCCTGTATTAGCAAGATGAAAAAAATTATTTCCTACAAGAAAATACGAAGGTCATCTCACAGGAACATGTCAGACAAGAAAAGTCTTATAGAATAAGCAAGGGCCTTTTGTCCACTTCTCTTTACTTCTGCTCATTTCTAAAGCACTTTGCGAAATATGCAACTGGCATGAAGAGAAAAACAAGTTATATAAAGCTGCACGTGAACACCTCACAGTATTCCTCAGCCAGGATGGTGATTGGTTAAGGGAATGCGTGGACAACAACACAGGTGGTGGCAGGCAGCCAAGTGTGTTTGTTTTCGTTCACAAGAATGTCAGTAATTATAATTTTAGCCAGTACATTTTTAGCACAGTATAAAAGCCTCAGCATCACAGCACAGTATAAAAAGCCGTACATTTGGGAATAAAGGTTGATTCTCTTTGGAACAAGAACCATGAGGGTCTGTGCCTGTCATTCACAGGAGCATTGCAGAAACAGCTGTGGCAGTCTGTAAAGATCTCATTGTACCTCAGGCATTTTTAACCAGTGAGAGCTGGGAGGAAATATGGTGGAAGTATTTCATACCTACTACAGCATAAAGCGGTGGATGAAGAAACCAATTCCTTCCATTGCTGGGGAATTCTACCAGACTACAACAAGGTACTGACCTGATGCGTTCTCCCAGAGGAACCATACTTTTCATCCAGGAGATAACTGAAAAGCACCACCCTTCTGCAGTGGCAGATAATGACCAGTTTACAGTGACAAGATATGCTCGTACTTTACAAGTATCACTTGCCTGAAAAATGCCTTATATGCATTACCCTGCAGGTCTGGGACAGGTGATGACGAAATACACACAATACAGTGTCAAATTGTAATGTCAGAAGAAAACCAAACATAATGCCAGAAAATGCAGCTTATTGTAAAGCTACAGAAATCATGGTGAAAAAGAAAATTTACTCCTTTTTTTTTGTGTTTTTGGGAATCCAGTTGGGTTTTCTTGAAAAAAAGTAACAGATCTTCAGGATACAAGGTTGTGTCCCTGACAAGAAGGATACTCTGAGCTGAGGACATGAGCATGTCAATGACTGCATGAGATTTTAAAACAGATTATACCATGAATTTGTATTATTCATAAAGGCACTTTTCAGACATTGCTGACTTTGAAAATATATTGCAATTAAATATACTTCTGTGGAAAAGAACAGGAGTGTTGTTATTATTATGTTGTGTTCTACAAAAAAAGGACAGAATCCCTAACGAATGGTATGCAGAGACTAGACATGCAAACACAGAAGAAAAGAGATAATTATAACAAGATTTTGCAGGGTTTTCCATTCCTCTGCTGATCTTTGCTAAAACTATCAAATAGTTACAAATTGAAAAAAATAAAACAAAAAAAAAGCTGATGGAACACCTGTTGTTGTATTAGATAACAGAAGATTTACACACCTAATTTTGTACTGAATAAGTGCTTTGAAACAAGCATTAATTTTTCAAGTGTATTGACCAATTTTAATTTGATTTTAGAAGACCAAATGTTTTATTGTATAATTTATTTGGATAATATGATTTTGTTAGAAAAAAAATTACCAGAGCTTTTTTCTAAATCAAAATAAAAGGAAGAAGTAAGGGAAAGAAACAGTTACAAAGACTAAAAAATTGGAGAAGCCTACAATGGAGACAAAAACCATGGAGAAAGCAGGAAAAAAGAGAAAGGGGTAAAATACAGAAAGAAAGATATTTTAAAAATGAAAAAAAAGAAAGAAAAAAGGAGACGAGAACCCTGATTTCTAACCATCTTTTTCTTCTGTGTGATGAAGCTTGGATGGGTGTCTTCGGCAGGTGCGCCATTTACCAAGACGCTTGAAGAAATTCTCCTCTTCATCTCGCCCATTGTCCAGGCCTCCTCCCTGCCCCCCTCCTTCCGACAGCTTCACAGCGCTGGTAAACTTCACCTGTGCAGGGACAGAGGGGCTGGTCAGCCTGTGCCACACCACAGGCTCTTGGTCTCATTGGTTAGAAAAAAAACAGCTACGGAAGGGGTATAAATGTCACCACAGTAACACAGGTGAGCCTGCACAGATTTACATACGCCGAAGCACTTCATTTTTTAAGCTTTCTGCTTAAAGGGTTGCTCTTGAGAGAGTGGCTGTGAAAGGATAAAGAAGGAAGGAGAAGTGTGATCAACAACTAAAGCTTAAGTGTATTGACAGAGCCTGCACTTCCCTCTCAGTGCACCAGAGCAGACTGAACAATATGGTGTCAGTTTAACCTAGTCTTCACCATGAAGTACAAAAGTCCAGTCTCAAATTCACATGCCTCTGCTCTGGAGACTTCTGTGACAGTGTCCTTGGCTGCAACGTCCATATTGAAGAAGATGTTCCCTTGTACAGCTAAAACCAGCCATATCTGCCCTTTCAAGCTCTCCTGTTATCCAGCCTGACACTTTTACCTTGGAGCTCTGCCTGATGAAGGAGAGACGGTCGACAGAGCTGATATCTAGGAGATCTTCCACTCCATCAGCCAGGCCAGAGAGAGAGGAGCGCTTCAGCCAATTCCCTGTTACAGAATAAGTCACTCAGGACAAATCTAAAAATCCTTCCTAGCAGAATCTATTAGCAATTGCAGTATATTTCTCCACAGTGGTCATGCTAAGGCGTGGGAAAATGGGAGACAAGCAGAAAGTAACTTTCCATGTTACATGTATTAACTCCCATGTAAGGCCAGGTCTTGGGAACTGTAAAGGATATAGTTTCTCTCTAACAAAGGCTAATTTGGAATATTTCTCTTCTACAGAGAGGAACAGTGCCTGTGAGATTACAGTACTAGCCTACTACTTTGGGGGAAAAGTTTCAATACTCTATTTTGACAAAGATATCCCCTGATATCTTTGGCAAATTGCTTGCATTTCCCTTTGCTTCAGCTCCACATCTGTAAAATGGAGAGAGCAGCAAATCACACTTTCTTTTGGGAGACTATATGGACAATAAGGAACTGTGTTGTAATATTTCTTAAGACAGCTATATCCGGCTGTATTTCCCTGCACATGCACTATGTTTGCAGACTAGAAAGAGACATACGTTTACCTATGGGAAGCCTGAGTTTCTTTCGAAGGGAGATTCGCCGGGAGCGCGAGCGGGAGCGCCTCTCTGTGGTGGTTCCAGAGTGAGCCGTGGTGCACTCGGATGTGTCCTGCTCAGATTGACTGCTGGTGTCACTCGCTGCACTTTGTGACTTAAACATTTTTCTCCAGAAGTCCTTGCGTCCCAGATTGGACCCTTGGATTTGCTCATCGCTGTAACAGAAGGCATGCAAAGCATGAACTGCTTTTCAGTGAGGTTTGAATGTTCAGGGAAATGAGACCTCCTTTCTGCAGCCCCCTCCTAACCTCTCTGTTGAGTTTGTTTCATTTTGAATTCAAACATACTGTACTCAGTGGGACATAATCAAGCTTGACGACGCACTCAATATTGTTTAAGTCAGAAAATAACCATCTTTTCTACCTTTAGAGGCTTGTCCACTGAACAGGTCATTCCAATTTTTAGTTTCTATATATGAAATTAAATAATTTTCTTTATGTCAAAATGAACCATATTTATAATACCACACTGGTACTTTCTATAAGTATTTCTACCAGAAAGCCTTAGGACATCGTGAACCCCATCATTTACTACTGGGATTGGGACAGCATATTTTACTATATTCTTGAGATCTCCCATGGCTATGGCAGGGCTCAGAGAGGAACAGCTTGCTGTGATCCTGCAGAGCTGTAAAAGGCATTGTGTTGTCCTTGCTATCTCAGCAAGAGTGAGACTTTGCAGGCTGAATTAAGGCAGAAGAATATGTGATATAGAGCTCTGAGCCCTTGTGCAAGCAATGTGTCCATGCAGTGCATCTCAAAGCTCTTTAACAAGACAGACACTTATTCAGAGGAGTTAAAATGACCTTCCCAAAGTCACTTAGGTTACTTAGGGACCAGTGGCCATTTACAGAATTATCTAAAATTCTTAAGAGTATTGTTTAATTCAATATTAAATGGCAGAGTTCTTTGGATATAAGAGATTTCAGTTGTTCAATGCCAACAGAAGGTTGATTCCCTGTGCTGAGAAGGGAACTGCAGCAATTTTCGGAGACTAAGTGCCCAAGGCAGGTCAGGAATATACTGGCACTCACTGAAGCATTAATGACCCTTAGCAACAATTTGGAAGTCGAAAATTAATAGAATCATACCCCAGGAGTACAAACAACGCTTGGAGAACAGTTGTGGTTAAATCCCTGAGGAATTAACACTCTATTCACCGCTATGGTAGTATGTTATGCAATATTGACATACCTACTGCATTGTCGTTTGAAAATCTCTGCTGTTTCCCTATCAAAACCAGGATGTGTCCAGTTGGCAGCACTGAAAACAGGCATTACCTGGTTGTTTGCAGTAGCTGCTGTATAGACACTCAAGGGTTTGTTGTACCATCCAAACAGGTAAGTCTGTGCTGTCCTGTCCATTTGTACTAACACCAGAAGGAAGCTGCTGGCACTAACCTATTGAACAATCTAATATTTACTTACTGTTCTGGAGTTTGCATTGGGCGGCTTGAGACATAACTCCGGCATTCATCAGGGGCAGCTGAGGCCTGGCCTTTCTCAATGATGACACTTCCCACCTCAGATCTATACAGAGAAGGTAAACCATCAGCCAAAGTGAAAGGATGCCCGTCTCGTGGTCATCACATAGAACTGGACATGGAAACCTGCAAAGCAGCTTTAGAGACGTAGCCTCTCCTTAGCAATTTACTGTCTCTCTATACATATTATTCCAAAAAAAGGTATCAGATCTTAGCAGCAAGCCAAGGTTTTCAGGACCTTTTCAACTTTCTTAATCCTTCTTCTCAACATTTTAATATGATGAATTCCTCAAAGCACCACAGGAAATTTCTTTTTGATAAAGAAGCATGTCAGGACTAGATTTCTTCTGGGACTTGTTTTGCATACTAGGGTTTATCTGTCAGAAAAACAGGTACACTTGCCAAAAAAGAATATATATTAAAAAGTACATCCACACAGTGTTTTGGGAGCAACACTATGCTTCTTAGTTCTCTTAACCTTTCCTTATCCCAGTGTTTCCATTCCACTCTTCTCTCATGCCTCTTGTATGAGACTGCCAATGCCTTTTGCTGCAAATTTATTGCAGTCTCAGATTATTACATTTTAAAGGAGGCTGCTGCCACAGCATAAGTCTGTACATCAAGAACTGACATGCTATAAAGGTAAAACAAGCCTTTGCACTTCCTACATTTGTGTTCTGCACAGACAGTCATACCGGCATATGCAAGTCAGTCATTTACCTTCTCCCTCCTGATACCCACCTTTTACTCCCAGAAGGTTTTGGTTCTTGGTCTGTTTCCTCTGTCTTTTTTCCTGGTATTAACTTTTCAGCACTGTCCAAGAGGGCACTGAGTGCCACTCTCCGAAATACATTTCCATGAGCCTCTTTGATAAATTGGACCAGCTGTCGGATATCACAGTACAAGCCCTGAGTAGCAAGGCACCATGAAAAAGAGTGAATTCAGTCTGCAGTTCCTAAAGAAGCAGTGAGACTCAGTACTTTCTAAGGTACTTCACCAGGCCATTACTTCTCCCCTGGTGATCTACTCTTCAAGTATACAGTTTATGGTTTTGGCTGGAAATTCATTTAGTGCACTCAGAAGACACAGACAATGAGGAGCATTATTATGGAACATGTTCTGCAATGGGATTGCAGCCGATGGAGAGGTATCAGAGGCTAAAAGAGCTGTGAAATGATGGAGCTTCAGAGATGACCTAAAGTTTGTTTTATACCATTCATCTAGACCACAAACTTAAAAGGCATGAAATATCTAAGTTTTATGTGAGGGGATGTAAAGTGCAAACAATTGCGTGTTTTGTTTAAAACCAGTGGGTGTTTGGGGATTTTTCTTCATTATTTCAGATCTTCACATTACAGGAAGAGAAAGGAATGACTCACTCATTCCCCAACCTACCTCCTACACTCAAGGCTCTTTTTAGTTTTGAACATTCATACACATCTCTAATGTGCTAATCACCTCCAAATCTGAGGGCAAGTGGATGGAGGGAACAGCCCTACAGGACTTGATTTTTGATCTCTGAGCTTTCCTGAGAGACCTTGGATTATTCTGAAAATTCCCAGCAAGGAACAAAGGAAAACAAAAGAAACCCAACAAGCTAATAATTGTGCTTGTATCCTGATTAAGGTGCTTTTTTTTTTTTTTTAGTAAGATATTGACCACAAGATTTACTTTAGAGAATGACAAAACAACAACAAATCTGCATATATACTCTACATAATCTGCTCTCCATACAGGCACAATTAACAGTGTTACCCTTAGGGAGAAGTTCCACCTTACACACTAACTAAAAAGGGGTCCAGAAAGACATACAATTTATAAGAAAAATTTACACTTGGTGCTCCTAATCTAGGTCCAATAATGGGGCATGTTAGTCTGCCCCAACCACCTAATCTCTTAAAGAAACATTCCAGAGGAGGAATATCCGTAAGAGCTAGATGATTTGGACATAGGCAGACTACTGTGCTGGTTTAAGGCGTTAGTGTGTTTTTTCCTTCTCCTTCTCCCTTTGCCTCACAGAGCACTGCTGTCCCTATAGCTGGACTTCAGTGTTTTCACAGCGTTCTGATGGAATACAAGAATGCTTCTTGGTTGCTTCCATGAAAAATCCTAATTTCTGATCATAAAGGAGGTGGCCTGAGACTAGCTGCTAGAGTGCACCAATTTGGAAGAAGAGAGCTCATGTCATCCATTCTACTGACTGCTCTGGGAAGACAGCATATACACAGCAAACAGCAACACCTTCCTTTCTTCCAGGTGTTCAGTAAATTGAATGTTTGTCTAAACCTGACCCCAGATTTTGAGATACAGCTTCACCAGTGCCCAGCATACGGAGACAATCACTGCCCTGGTCCTGCTGGCCACACTATTGCTGATACAAACCAGAATGCCCTTGCTCTTCTTGTTCATTAATCTGTCCAGACTATGCTACTTATCTATTTGGAACAATACAGAAGCTGCTTGAACAGAGGAAGATATTTCCATTCAGACTGCACAACTTTTGTCCTAAGTCCCCAGGTTCCAAGCCAGGCATGTAAGAAGGACATCACATTTTACATAATTTTTCAACTGTGAGTGCATCACTTGTTGCACTCAAGGGATTTGGCTAAACAGAATGAATTCTTCACTGTAAGGTCTCACTGGTGACACTCAAGTGAAAAAGTAACTTTGTTAACATGGTATCAAGTGCTTACCAGGTTTTCTGGGCTGTGGAGCTCATGTGTAGTGGATGCACAGCGAGTGATCAATGACTTGAACATGGCACTCACAATAATACCTTCTACACTCTGGGCCGTAGACTTGTTGTCCACTGTGGTGAAGTTATTCCCAAATCCAGCCTTATCTGTAAAATTCAAGTATAAGCAAGGCATCTTGTTGGGAACAGTTTAAAAGAGAGGGCTTAAAGATATATGTAAAGGGATTATAATAGATGAGACAAGGACATGTCCCCACCTAATATCCTATGCTCAGTTCTCACAATCCAAACCCACAAGAATAAAGAAGCGAAGGGTAAAATAAATGGTAAGTATGAAAGCTTCCCAGAAATAGTTGTATTCTGAAAAAAGATTGAAAAGATCAGGACAATTCTAGCTTTGTTTTATCCACATCTCTCGTTTAGAGATGTGCAGAATAAGGCTTAAAATTTGGACAATAACTCTAGCTCTTCTAGTTACCATTCTGAAGGATAAGAGATGTTTGATCAAGCAGCAAAGTGACAACACTCATGAAATTAAACTCTTCTGAACTATGGGAATACTTTTCTTGCAAGGTGCACAAGGACACCAAGCTTTCAGGAGGAGTGAAAAAAAGAATTACACATTTACATGAATCACAAAAAACATCCCAGTTTCATGAGATGAGACAAAGCAATTTCAAGAGCTGTATGGGCTGCCATGCTTCAAAGCATAAGCCAGTCAGTAATTGATCAATACTTAGGGAAACCTCTTATGGGCATCTTCTTCATGAAAACAGGCTATATAATATTCTTTGATGCTTTGTCTGAATTTCCTGGCATCAAAGACAGGCTAATAAATTAGTCAGTGTTTTAGAGGAGCTATTCCTATTCTGTAAACAGTCTTAACTGTTTTTTCATACAGTGACCAAGCATAAATGTTTGATTGTTCTAACAGCACATATTAGAACATAATTTTCCTAACTCAAAAAACTCTCAAACCTCCCTATATACACACATGCACACACATTTGTAACTGCAGGCACGTGCATCTGTGTTCTCATTCCTGTTCTCATTCATTCAAGCCATTCTTTTTGCTTACTGCCTCACCTGAGGCACCACGGAGCGTTTTAAACCTCAATTATATCTCCATTCAGAATAAACCGTGGATTAAACAGCCATTACACTTGGTGCCTGCTCATGTCACGAAGCAGAAAACTTCCTGCCCAAGGTATCATTTAATGAAAATGTCTTCTGTGAAGAGCCATGAACAAGCAGTAGAATGAATCAAAAGGGAGGCCTTCAATTTCAGGTGCACTGGGTGCTACAAGATCTCTAGGCGAGATCACTGGGTGGTTGGTTCCAAAAAAGGTCCAACTCTCTTGACCCCCACTGGCTAAGGATGCAGTATATATAGTCTGAGAATAACAAATCACATTTTGTAGTTTTTAAAGGACAAGGGTGGGACTTCTTTCTGATGGCACAGTTTAAGAATACCCAAGTGAGAGTTTCTGATACTGGCATACTTACTGTCAGTGACTGGCTCCATGCAGAATCCCAGTAAAGCGTGCAGGAAATCCACCACGTTATTAAGAGAATCCTTGTTCACGTAATCTCTCACAGTCTGCCGGAATTGCATCTTATCCAGTTTGTACAGTTTAGTGAGGCAGTTCTGGGCCTGCAACAGTATCCATCAAATCATATCACATCAAAATATGTGTTCAAGTTTTGCTAGAAAGAACAGCGTCATTTTGCTCTTTCTTAGCCAGTGTTCTGCTGGCTCTGAAGAGTCCCATAACAAGACAGGTTCTTCTCTGGAGCCAACAAGAAATTCAGCACAAAGGAGACAGTGCACTAGTATGGGCACCACTGCTTGAGGTGGTGATGAAGTCACTACCAGCTATGTCTCAAGGCCTCCCTTTCTCTGCCCAGCCCCAAAGTAACATCTCCCTGGATGTAAATGAAGTGGGAATGTACCACCTGTCTCAAGGCTCAGTGCCTCAGTGGAACAGGTTCTTAGCCTGAGCCATCTGATTTTCAGCCTCCAGCTCAGACCCAACCCATCAAATGCACCTATACCCAACGACCAATTTACATCATAAAAAACACTACCTTTTTTCTTAAAAGCTACTAATGGTCAACTTCTTGTCACAAAACTATCCATCCTACCAGGACCCCATGAAGGCAGAAGTTATGAGAATCTAAAATATCATCTCTATAGGAAACATGAACTCTCCTGCTATCTACAATATAGTGCTTAACTCTCCAGTAAACTCAGACATAATTGTCCATGCAGTCAACACAAATGGTGCATGCAAAGCAGTGTTGCCAGACAAACACACAGAAAATGCAGCAGACTTAGAGACGTAGGAAAGTATTTTCCTCAATTCAATGGGCCTGATAAGAGCCTCAGTTCCAAGAGACACATTCATTTATACTTAATGTTATGCATAGATCTAAATGCTTTGCTGGCTCAGTTCCAACAGAAAAATCTAACTGATATTGTGATGAATATGGTACCAGTTCAACCAGTGCTCTGTGCAGAACCTTTCTACTGTTACCACCCAATCTTGTCCAATTGTGTCCAGAACTAGCATCACTTCTGCAGTCTCCTCAGCACCTGGGAATCTAGCTGACTAGAACACTGCAAGGATATAGAGCAGCCAATCCATCTCTGAGACATCAACCTCAGATCCCAGAACCTAAATATAGGTTTGTTGGCATGATTCAAGCTAACCAAAGCCATGGAGAAGAATCTGGTTGACACCCATCCCATGGGATTAGTAAACTCTCATTACAGTCATGAAAAATGCTCCTTCTGCAGGCACACAAGGTGAGGAGGCATGCACTGAGAAGGCCTTTGAAAGGCTCCCATTTAACAGGGAGTTGGACGGATCTCAGGGAGAAAACTCTTCTGGATTAAATCTGGTCTCTGGGCTACATTCTGGGCACTTTCCACTGCTTTAAGTTGGGCAAAACCAAAAATGTAAGGAATCAACAGTGATGATGGAAACCCACCATATCCTTCAACAGGGTGGGAGTGAGTCCTTTACTTCCTTGCAGCACACTAGTACAAGTATTGTGCAAGTACAGTGCACTCCAGCTATCAGGAGCTGATGAAGTAGCCAAGCAGCAATCAGTCATGGAAAGGTGGACCTTAGACTTCTGGATTTACATAGGCAATCCAAGACAACTGCACCTCTTGAAACTAGAAAACTCTTTTGGGTTACTGTCATGTGAAAGATTACTAACACCAGCTCACACAGGGAATTTGCTCCCATGTATTGTCCCAACCCACCCGCTGGGGTGGTCAGAAGCACTCTGGGCCTCAGCTGTGTTCTTAGAAAGCCGCTGGGGCTGGAAGGTAACACAAAAGCTGAAAATCTGCTACGGCTGGGCTGCAACACTCTGTGAGCTGGGGTGAAGAGCAACACATTTACTGTCAATACAGAGAAAGCTACAGAGGGGCAGGCAGTGATCTCAGCAGCTGATGTTAAAAGTACAAGGGGGGACATTTTAATGAGCTTTAATTCTCTTACATTCTCCCGGAATACCTGGTGTCTCAGGCGATCTCCAGAGAGCCCTCGGTGTCCTTCTCCACAACCATAGGCACAACCCAAGGACTTCACAATTTTGATCAGCATTGTGAGTGCCAGCCTATGGGTGCTGACAGATGGGCCTTCATCCTGAGGGTCACAGAGGGAAACACGGTGTGTAACCCTGGCACAACCACTGGCATTTTGTTAGCATTTTACTTTTGACAAACTGCTGTCCATTTCTCATCTCAGACACTCCATTATTGAGTTGTTATTCTTGACGTGTTTAGTCCAATTATTTTTCAAGTTTAGAGACCAACCCCCCCTCTCCCCTCCCATCACAATGGTGTGCTATAAATGTGCAGTCCCTACATGCTGCTATGCATAACATTCAGAACTTCAAAAAATTCTCCCTGAAAAACAGAGAGCTGGCTTTGTTGAGTAGAAAACCAAGCATCTTTTTAAAATGTCTTAGATATTATGCTACTATAAGTTGCAACTTCAGAGGTCAGCAATGTAGCATCTCTTGACCAATTCTCATAGCAATACTGAAAAATTGATGATTGCTACTCATCAAATAAAAGAAAGGGTGCTCACACACTGGGTTCCATTTTTCCTTTAGAAGTTATGAATAATGAACCTTAAAAAAACCACTGTGATTGAGAGTTTCAAACACTTTGTCAAGATATTGAAAATGTCCATGCCAGGCTCACAAACTCCATTTTTGGCAGCTGCTTCTCTGTAGTATTTACAGTCCTTGAATTTCCAATCATATTTCCTCAGTGGAACCCCAAGTGAGCAAGGACCAGAGCAAAGGAGAAGGGCAGTTATATACACATGCATACACAATATTAACAGATATTACAGTACATTTGGAATAGTATAAAGGGAAGCAAGACAAACCTTTTCTTGGTTTTTGTCATTCTTGTCATATGGCCCTCCTCCACCACCACCATCACCTCTACCTCCGCCACCTCCTCCTCCTCTACCACCTCCTTCTTCTTCTCCATCTCCAGCTCCACTAATTGGAGGTGGCCCAAATCCACAAGCTGAATCAGAAGCAGCCCCTTTGAGCTGGAAGGATCCTTCACTTGGTCTCTTTTGAGGGGCTTCATTTTCCTTGTTCTCACTCTTCCTCCGAACTTTCTCCACGCAGGGCACTACACCAAGCTGCAGTAAGCACTCCACAATGTTCAGTGCCACATCACAAATCCGGGAACTGATGTCATGGTTCAGAACCAAGTAAACAGCCTTCAGGACCACCTGAGGGATTCAAACATCATATTTAAAGTCAGAATTACTTTATCTCCTAGTAATATTTAGTGCCTGGAAATTCTAGATTCCAGAGACTCATTAGAACAGGCACAGTACAAAGTCTGAACAAAGGATACAAAACCTTAAATACCGAGAGCCTACAATCTAGGTGTCAGACAAGAAACCACAGGCTGGGCACAGTCAGGCTGAAAAGGAAACTATGAGATGATATCTGTGAGCCTGAGAACACTGCTGCAGTGCACCGAGAGCTGGCAAATCGTTAACGGGAAAGCAGGAAAGGTGAGGTTTAAGGTGCTAGAAGAAAGGTGCTACTCAGTCTTACACTATTTTATAGGGAATTTGGTGCATGACCCAGGAACACAGCCATTACGTAATACCACTTAAGATTTGATGTGTGCATTCCACATGCACATGCGCTCCTTGCAAGGAGTAACAGGAGTAATTTTAGGATATGCACAAATGTATCTGACTGACCTTTACGTACTGCTGAGAGAAGTCATATAAAGAGGTGGAAGAAAAGCCCATCAAACCCCTGATCTCAATGGTACAGCTATATTGACAGAAGAGGGACCTGGTTTCCTCGTTCCTTGCCAATTACCGAGAGATCCAGCATGCCATTCTTGTGGACAAAGTTGTTGGTTCCATCAATATGATCCGTATCCTCTAAGCAACTGTAATTGATGCAGGAGTCTGTCAGGCTCCGTGGAAGGTTGGCACATGCAAGCGGCTCATGGGGCATCTCAGGAATGGGCACCTGGTTGCAAAGCTTCCTCATGTGCTCGCTGAAGAAATCAGCGTACCCCACATTGAACGAGGCCAGGGTAGTGTTGAAGGTTGCCACAGTAATGGTGGAGATCTGTGACCGCACTGCAAGGAGGAAAATAGCTACCTGTAAATTTCCATCTCTATAGTTATGGAATGGCAGATTGAGGCTGAGCTTGTTTAAAGCCAGCAGCTCTTAAAGCAGCTTGTAATGCCAAAAGAAAGCACAAGTTCCTAATTCCTATCATGCATACAGGGACGAAAGGCAGATTAATTTCTTCCTTTAAGACAGTGCAAATTATAGCAACCCTAAGTTGCTCTAGCAGTTCAGTTCCCTGGCAGTTTAAAGCCAATCTCAGTTAAATGGGCAGTCAAGTAGTTCAAGCAACTCAGACATTCTAAATTTAATCCAAAAGGATTTGGCTAGCTTTGCTCCCTGTATTAGTCCAATGCCTCATCTTAAAGGCAGCAGTGCCCCTGCAAGGCAAAGAGAAAGGACTCTGCAGCTGGAAGGCAGGAGGGAATGGGGAGGCATCGCAGCACAAATTCGAAACAGCTTCCCAAGTCATATCAATTCAGAAAATTTCATCACAACCATTGAAAAAAAACCAGTACCTGTGACAGTCTAAATTATCTCCAAAATGCAAAGCTGTCTGTTGCGAAAGCCACTGCAGTGTTTAAGAACAGTGTTCAGAGAAACGAACTTTGAGTTGCTCAGGTTAGCAGACTGGCTGCATATGCAAATTTTTATCAAGGACTCCTCATGTTTCTAGAACTCTTGCAGAACTCCAGGCCACAGTGTTAGTAATTTCCCACACCTAGTTCTATGTGAGGTTTATCTATCCTCTAGCGTAGAAAGACCCTAGGTGTCCCACAGGGTTGTTTAGACCACCATCTGCCAGACAGTACAGTAACAGGGCTAGAGAATAACAAAGAACTTCTTCCTAAGGCTATTAAATGTATTCTAATTAAGGAAATAATTAAATAAGCAATGACTCAGCGATGGACTGCTTATATTATGCAAATTGCAACTCGCCAGAGTGGCAACCACATTTCTTGACAGCTTGTGCAACCCTGCTAGCACTGACACTATTAATTAGGAGAAATGTTCTAAGGCCAACAGCAGTGCTGTGAACTAGGCAACAATTTGGCTAACGATCAGGGCAGGAATTAGCTGCTTGTACCAGAGAATTTCTTGCTGGCAAGTGTGACTTTTTAATGGCATTCACTGAAATCTGTATTGTGAAGATTGCAATAAAGATGGCATTAGGAAATTTTGTTCCTGAGCTACCAGATTTGATGATTACCCAAGGGCAGATTATTTTTTTTGTTTCACTGAGGTTTTGTTTAGTTTGTTTTGAAATGGGTAACAAAAATCCGTATCCAAATCCTACACAGAAACATAGAATAATTTAGGTTGGAAAAGACCTCTCAGATCATCAAGACCAATCATTTCCCTCTTCAAATGGAGTTTAAAGCTCTTTCAGTGAGCCCTGATAACTCCTGTGCAAAGATCCTTTTCCCACTTTGGGTCAAGAGTAGCCTGTCTGTCACCAACAGGCCTAGTGTCATGTAGAACAACCCAGGATCAAAATCCCCAAAATTCTGCCAGTGACACCAGGCTCAGAGCCACGTGTCGATCTGCAGGCTCTTCCTGTCTTCCCTCATAGTTTCCTGCAACTGGAAGGCTACAGGAGAACACTATTGGTGTCCCTCTTACCTTAACCAGTCATCCAAAAACCCTGCAGTCTCTCTTGACTACCCTGAGACTTCTTGTTGTAATTTCATTGCTACCTACCTGAAAAATCAATAGTGGATAACAGAAAGCCTTCTCTTTGCATCTTTAACCTGGGCCCCAGATAAGCAGCAGAATTCCCTGAGTAATGGGTCTGGTCTGCATATTGGTCTTCCTGGTCCTTAAGAAGGAAGACTCCAATGACAATGACCCATCTTGGTTTTTTTATGGAAACAGTTTTGACACAGGACATGGGCCAATTTAATCTCAGCCACACCTCCGTGGTGGATGAACCTGGTCCTTGTTGGCTCCACTCGCAGAGCCCCACACCTATCACGTACCCAGGAAGGCAGGGCAGTCAGAGAGGAGACGTGCTTGCTGCACCAGGCAGGGAATTGTGCCATTGCCATTACCCCTTAATTTTCTGTGTTCTGCCAGGCAGATATAAGACAAGGGAGCCTCCCTACCATCAGCCCTGTTTCTTGTCTCTGCCATCACAGTCACATTAGTATTGCCATTTCTGCAGAGGCTTCCAAGACACAGGGGCCTCAGAGAGACTTTAAGTAAATTTCAAGCCAGACCTCCAACTGGAATGAGGAGAATTAAATAAAAAAACTTGTGATTTCAGCACAATCCAGCAGCTGTGGACTGCAAAGAGGCATTAAATACCACAAAATTCCCCATGACACCACTAAAGATAGCAATACCAATTTTCTGTTCAAACTTTTGTGTTGTGATAAGGCAAGAAAACCCCAAACTCCCTGATGATGGCCACCAATTGTTTTAACAATTTAACTACACCAGATAAACATGAAAGGTTTAAAACATTTTTCTTCGTAGTACAAAATACCTCTCAAGAGACATGGAAATAAAAAAGGAAAAAGCAATTAGTCACATACTCATACACAGAAGCAGTAACAGTTCCTCCGCTTTTTGGGGTCGATATTTCAGTGAAACGACTTTCCTGATGTTTTATATTTACCTTCTTTGACTGTGTTCTCTCCATGGCTGTTTGAGGGGTCCGGCAGTTCAGAGACCAGCGTGTGATGGGAGTGCGAGTGCCGGGCGCTCAGACTCTCCATCTCCGTCGCTGTGTCTGAGCTTCCCCTCCTGGTGAACTTTCCTAGGGCGACGACAAGAAATCGATATTTTGTTTAGCTACCTGAGAGGCGGCTGGAGACAGCAGCTGAGGTTAAAAATTGAAGGACTGGAGTCTGCAAAAATCAAGGTCTTTCATCACACTGTGAAGCAGAATCAAACATTATCGTGGGATCTCTCACGGGGGTTCATTGACATAAAGACCAAATGGTCCAAGCTCTCTGCAAGGCTCTTCCCCTCAGTACATACTGATTTAGCTGACACCCGCATTCTTAACCACCAGCACCTTCAAGAAAATAAGACTGGCCAGCACTGTATGACTCCACCCTTCAGGGCATGCTATAGGAATTCTTCTTCTTCTCCTCTTGCCCCCCGAGAAACAAGTATATTAGAATGAGGAGTGCTAAGGCAAAGGAAATTCTTCAAGAGTACAATAAAATACAAATAAAAAAAAAAAAACCTACTGAAAGAGGGGGACTTTCTCTGAAGTTGGCAGGATCTGTTGCCCATTGGATCTGAAATACATGATTTCACTGAGATATCAGAAAGCAAAAAACTGTAGGTTAAGCCACAAGAAGAATCTGGAGCCCCTGACATCAAACTTTAGCTAACTTCTCAAGGTACTGACAGCAAGCAAAGGAGGATTTGGGAAATAAGTTTGTTATTCTTGTACAAATCTGTAGGTGTTTGTATATTAACCATTAACAAAACATAGATGAGTCTTTAAGAATTTACTTGACCACTGTCCTGTGTCCCAGAGAGGGGCATGATTACAATGGACAGCTTACCAAAATGATGCAATCTAAGACTGTGAAAATTACAATGTTCTGGCATGATAGTTCATTTTGCTGCCTATCATCTCTAAGAAATGGTGGCAGGACAAAAATATATGACATTGGGAGTAAATTTGTGAAACAGAAACAATGCCTAGATACTGTTCAGTGAACTTAGAAGCATTAAGTAGCAAATTTTTAGGTTTAAACACTGTATCTTTGCAATACCAAGATAGTATAAGCCTCACTGAGACAATATCCTACTTACATTTTATCCAACTTGTACTCCAGGAAAACTGTGAATAGAATTTTTTTTGGCATACAAATGACATTGTTAATGATACTAATGACACTGCTGCTAATAATCATCATACTAATGATACTGCTGCCTCTCCAAAGATTTCTCTTTTAAAGACAGGGATGCAAACATTCCTTGAATCTATTTGAAGCTGCACTTGTACAATGCTTGCTACCACACAGGGAAGTTGCATTCAAGTGGTACAGAGATTGCTAGAGGTTCCTACAGTAGCTATTATTCCAGTAAAGACGGTAGTTTTCAGAGAGAAAGTGAACTGAAGCATAAGTCATTCAAGGTCTGCTGTGAGCAGTTATCATCAGGTGTTTAATGTTGCAAACAGAACAAAGACATAGGGTGACAAAAGGTCTGGATGAAGAAATAAAAAGCTTCTGTTGTTCTCTGAATGTTTACAACAGGAATGATGCAGAACCTGGGGCAGAGACAGCAACATCTCACCTAATATGGTGGTTTGCCATCCTCCCCTCTCAATGCCACGCCGGTCCTCCCCAATTCCAGAGAAACTGCCGAAGGAGAAAGTGCTGCGAGTGGGCGAGACATCCAAGTGATCCTCATGGAGGAGGAAGGGCACCCCCATCCTTCGCTGCCGCTTCTTCCCAGTATGGTGGAAAGGAATTGACCCTTTGCGCTCACGCTCCCTGTCCTCTTTGCGGCTCTTAAACTGCAGGAAGAGGAGCAGATATAGGAGCAGTTAAGAAGCTTTGAGGCATGGAAAACAACCACTTGAGGGAAAAGGATAACACAGATAACACAGTCCTAAGTATAACCTTCCACTCTGAGCTTTTTATCTTGGCCATTTCCTGTGATAGAATCTACTTTGATGCTGGGATCCAATGAGTGTTTGAAGGATTTCAGTCTTGCCCTAGGCTGGGATGGATGCCCTTGGATAATTCTATGGCATTCTTTGACCTTGAGCTAGATACATAGAATGGGTGGTTGCAAACCCAGGGCTAAGATGAGGTAAAAAAATTCAGAAGAACTCACTGAATTAGCTGGAACTACATCGAGCACTGGCACTTAAAATTCAGCACTGTTTGAGTAGTCTCCTCTCATGCCGTTTCATCAGGAGAATTACTTGAATACAGATTTCAGAGTTATGTTTGGAATGTGCATATAAAAACCAGTGTAATAACATACAGAATCAATTCCAATGAAAATGGATGATAACCTCAAATATGGCATGAATATATATTCCAAACAGACCTCATGAATATATAGTCCAAGCAGACCTTCAGTAGCTACTTAGGAGGACACTGAGGCACTGAATCATAGGCAAATTAAAGCGCAGTTTTCTTTCGCTCACCTTTTTGAAGATGTTCATCCCCAGGTCTGTGGAGAGATCTGGAACTGCTGGTCTACGCAAGTTGGTCAGTGAAACCTTGGAAAATGCCTCTGTGCTTAGCGATTTTTCTTCCTCATTGCACTTCATTGTAAGATCCTGCAGTTCCCAAATGAAGACAAGCACAAGGAAATATAGAGGATAATCAGCTTTAAAAAAGGAGCTACTTCCTAGAGCTGTCATAGGAGCACTGTAGAGGAAAAAGACCTCCAATTCATTACACAAAAAAGTCTGCACATTTAAAGAAAAATAAATGAACAAACAAAATTTAGAAACTTCCAGAATTATTTTCTTTGTCTAACTTTTCAGTCACCAAAAGAAAAAAGTACAGCACACTGTAGAAAGCCTTAGGCATTGCTATCAGCGTGGTCTGGTGGCATGGAAGAACATGTTCCTCTCTAGCTTGACTCTGATCCCAGGTATGACTCTGAGTAACTGATGAAATTCCTTAATTCCTTGAGGTCTTGGTTTACATTGATGAGCAATCACGATGGCTACCCTTTGCAAAGTGTTTCATTTAAGATCTATGAGAATATGTCCTTAATAACAAACACTTTTAAATACGCATTTTGGAACTAAACTGCAATTAGCAGCACTGTCCCTTCAAGAAACTTAATTTTCAGAAAATTTATTTACCCACTAGAGAAACCTAAGACTTCTACATTAGTAATCATCTTTCACTTATAATAACAGGGCCTCCTATCCATCACTGTTCATATGAAACTTCCCCCCTTCCTATATCACAGAACGTGCCACAACAGCAGAAACCATGAGGCTCACTCACCCCTGTTTCAGTAGAGCCCACTCAACTCACCTCTGCATCAAAAAACACATGCTATACCTGCCTTGCTGCAGAGAAGGAAAGTGGCACAAACTCAGCTTCCAGCCATCTGCTCTCATTAAAGATCTGATTGCCACCTTCCATGAGATGTTTGTGCCACTGACCTGACCGTATTCCCTCAGGGTAATTTTCTTCTGCCTAGATATCAGCTTGTTTCCAATGAAATGCTCTTTTTCTTTACTGTCCCACCAGAAATACTCTGCTGAACAAGTGGATCATGTTCAAATACCTTTTTGTTTTCAATGCAGAGACAGCCATATGTCAGGGATAGGTGAAGTGACTTCAATGACAGGAGGTTTAGATTCTGCCTTGCCAGACTGCACATTGCAGAGCCAACCAGCTTCTGCAGTACACAAGTATGCAGTTTTATGCACAAAAAGGTCCAGCAGAACTCAGTGACAGTCTTTGCAGCTGAAGTCTTTAACACCGGTTACACTGTTTGCAGTACCAAATATTGGGGACAACACATTTTTCAGACTTTTAAGACTAATCAAAGAACACCCTTGAATCCTCCCTGTTAATTTTGTCAGCACAAGAGTATAGGAGACACACAGCAGCAAGGCTATTCTTCACCACTGTTTGCAGTGCAGATATGCTTATCTACCACTTTGCATATACGACTAAAGATTCAGAGGAGGCGTCACATATAAAATCCAGTACACAGCAAATCAGAATTCAAGCCTAGCTGCTCTCAACAGTGAGGTCAGCAAGTACTCCATATAGCTTTTTTCTTAGCTTTTATACCTCTCTGGCCTCTTCTGACTATAAAACATTGCATGAAGGTTTCACATCCTACACCTGCCCTTATAGTGAATTCACTGGATATACCTGCAATGCAGATTTCCTTTATCACATGTTGCCCAGTCTAAAACATATTTAGACTAGAGTCACTTTCTAGAGAAAGATAGTATTCATTTCATTCACACTCCATCCATGCCCCCTTTTCCCATGCAACAAGAAGTGCCAGAATGCTTCACTGAATATTTTCTTACTTTGCTATTCAGCTTATTAGGTAATACATGGAGGATGTTTCTCATGTCCTTTCAATCCCCACTGCTTTAGCTCAAGTTTATATCTGAGATGTGATTTCAGACCCATAGAAGCCAACAGGAAGTGTGAGAATTTTGCTGAGGCTCAGCGAGATGCAGGACCAAGTTTACTGGTTACCCTGACAAACCGTAGAACAACAGAAAGAATGTGCATTTGCCACACAAATCTACTGGTCCCTGATACGATATGCAGGCAGATATGTTTGTCTTTACTCAGTTTTTGCCTGCCACTTTTAATCTACCCTGCTGAAACAGAGTGTCAAAGTTTTTGAGAAGTTATTGATCAACCTTTGAGTAGAAATGGTGAAGCTGTGTTAGGAATTTAAGATCTAGACTGAAAAAACAGGCTTTAAGCGTAACCCTGTGTCAGATGACCTTGTGAAGGCTCAGCACATAACCCCTTGTGTTGACAGAAAGGACAAATTCTAGCCCTTGGGAGGTGGCACTCTCTGCTCTGAACTATCAGAGAGCCTTATGTGATGAGACTCAATATAATAACTGCAGTAAAGTTCCTAGTTGACTGGGACGAACCAGAGCCCAGCTGCTTCTGTGTGTTGCACAGGTTTCAGTCCTCAAATTTGTAAAGAAGGGGGGCATGAGTTGAAAGTTTTGCTGCCTGGAAGACCATTTCACTTCCTCCATTACAGCTGTTCTGCATAAAAAATTGGAACCCTGGAACAGGATTCTGCCTTGATGAAGTACAGCAAAAATACACAGGACTGACACAGAGGTTACCAAAAGCAATCAAACTCAGCCTTGGAGAGATGCATACCCTGGACAGAGCCCTCACATTAACAGCTACAATATACCCAATGGAATTGCCAAACGAATTTAACAGAAAAATATTAGAGAAAAGCAACGGAGTAAAGCAGTCTGCTGCAAGAGAAACAGCCTGGAAATGCAAGACATAGCCAAGTGTGTGAAAGAAGTGTTTTACAGCATACAGAGAAGAACCAGGGCAACACTAGTGTAACCAGTGCCTGTGGAAGACAAACCCATTCATGCTGCCTCTGTAAACCACTGACTGCACTCCCTGTTGCACCAGGAGCTAACCTTGCTAATATGCAAAACAACCAGGTTTTTATGAGCAAGAAAAAAGGGACAGTACATGCATGGAAAGAGTAAAACACATCAACAGCAATATACTTCAATTTTCCCTCCAGGAGATGATATTAAGGAGGAGTTTCTGTACACACACAGCAATCCTATAAAATCGCCATGCACGGGTAGATTAAGACCGAACAGTAATTCGTATCACCTGCTATGTCAAGATTTTACAGGGTTGAAACACGTTGTAGAAATGACACTGAAGTATAATACAATTTAAATGCTACTACTGCTGCGGAGTCCTTAGAACCACAAGTAACCACCAGCTCTCATAAAACTGATAAGAATGTTTATAAAGTCCTGAGATTTAAAACTAACAGTAGTCATATTTACATGGTTTATGCTTCTCTTCTAGATTATAAGCATCTGGGCTATACTGCAGAAAATATATTTCACCTTCCTCTCAGTCAAAATCTCTCAGAGCCCTGAAAACAGTGATTTTAAGAAAAACACCAAGAATTCTGAGTTTTTCAACTGAAAAAAAAAAGACATTTGATAGCAAAATGAACAGGTCTTTTACTCGAGTGTGTCATAAAACTGGATAGCAAAAATAGAATCTCTGCTAAATTTCGTTAGGCAGTTCCATCAACTAAGTAAATCAACATTTGCTGTTAAAAGCCCACATGACAGGAAAAGAGGGCACAACCTAAAAGTAGCACAAATCCACAAGGAGATTAACTGAAACTGCAATAACATCCCTTTTTATCCCTTGAAAAGGTGAGCAACCCAAAAGAAAAAAATATTTAAGGTCAAACACAAAGATCTTTACTGCACCAAGATCAGGAGTACAGGGTTCGTTGTCCAGCAAACATGGAGCAAGACTTGACACTTATTAGGACAGTTTCTCTGCTAAGATTTTGATAGCAAATATAAAAGTCATGCAATAAGAATAGCAGCAGAAGTAACAACATGGAGAGCTTTTGCTCACTGCCACTCTTTGCCAAGTATAATTCAATATTTTAACTCAAGTGTTGGTCTGGAGTGTGCAGAACTGTACCAAATGCAGTTCCTTTTCTCTCATTTCAGGGAATACACCAGAACAGCTCAAGGGGTCCTGACCGTTACATTGTAATGCAAAGGCATTGGTAACCATTTCTTCTGACAACTACATTAGTACATTCTCACATTAAAAACTAATGTTGTCCCAGTTCACCCTAGATTAATTATCCCAAATCAACACTCCAGTGTTCAGCAGTCACCAGCTCTGACCCTCTGCATCACATTCTGCCTCCAAAACACTCATCGTTCTTAGTGTCTCTTTCTGAATCAATGCACATATCTGACCTCCGTGCAGGTGAACCAATACCAAAGCTGTGCCTATCCCTACTTGCTCCACAATCACTTCACAGCATCACCACAATAGCAGTTATTTTCTTACTGGTGGCAGCTACTTACCTGGGTTTTGTGGGTGTTCACCAGAGAGGGTGCAGCAGCCACCATGGAGCTGCTGCGAGGCCTTGGCAAAGGGGTAACCTCTGGCTCGGGTGGCTTCTCCGGTTTTTCCTGCAGCATGTGCCTCAGCCTCTGCAGGTAGTACATCAGTGACCACTGCGTGCCCTCCTCGGACCAGTGGGGCTGCAGCAGGCAGCGCAGCACAGCCACATCGAAGTAGGTGGCATAGCGAGACTTCTGGCATTGTGGAACCACCAAGGACACCCTGTTCCAAAAAGCAGAAGTAGAAGCATTAGTCATCAGGCTCCTCAGGCCTTCTTAGATACTTGTCTCTGCATAAAGAACTGACTCTTTGGGACTAAGGCACCTGACTGAGGAAAGCATTACTGAAGACACATAAGGGGATATTTAGCTTTCAGCTCCCCAAAGGACACCAGTACATGCTGTTAATTGTTTTCTTGGATAGGGTTGTTTTGTTAAACTGTGATCTGAAGATAAGCCTCCAGCATCTGTGCTAACTGAATAATTCGGTCAGCAGGAAACAGACAACTCATGAGTATCTGCTGTTCCAATTCTAGTAATACATATTTAGGAACGGTTTAGATTTGCACATATCAGGCCTTACTTAAGAAAAAGTAGGCAAAGCAGCTAAGTTATTTAACCCTTTAAGCTAATTAAATTGATTCTTATATAATTAAAAGTTACTATTATGGACATGCTTTGCTGAGGCATTCTAGAGAACAGCACCTTTTTAAGCCCTCACTATAATTTTTTTGCCCTTCAGATGATGTAATTTCCCAATGGATTTTAATATGAAATTTCCTAAGTATTGCAGAAATTAGTGCACACGAAAACAAGACATCTGTAGTGAGCTTCAAAAACGAGAATCAAGACATTTCAGATTTCAAAGGCATCATATGTCATTCACAGGCAAACTTTTGAAATAAAATGCCCCAAACTTTTTATTCCTAATCTTTTATACCGCTTTTCTCCCAGCAGAGTGCAACTGGCCTGATCTGCCCTCTGTACAGTCACTAGCTGTTAGGAGACAATCTGTCAGAAAAGAAGCAAGTGAAAGGGAGTCAGAGGAATGAGAATCACATGGCAAGAGAAGGTGTGAAATCCTGGGGGTGGGGCAGGAACTCTGGAAATCTAATTTTTTTTGTCTGCTGAAGTACACATTTTGAATGTTTCCACTCTGTACTAGAAACACGCCTGTGACCTGCTTATTTCTGGGATTTTGGGATTCTATAAAAATTAAGAACACTTCGTGCATTATATTCTCAGGCACTTGAGAATCATCACAAGAACATCAAGTTTGTGTTTGTGTTTGTGTTAAAAGCCATTTTTATTATCAACTCTGCAAAACAGCATTCAAACAGCATGGACAGGACATGCTCATCTCCAGCTAGCTACCACCACATTCTGAACAGATGGGTCCAAGGCCACAGTCCAGAAAAGCCTTAGGGAAGAGCAGCAACTCTGACCAGTTGGACCTCTGAGTGCCCAAGTGAAGTGCATGTGTTAAGCGCTTTCCTGGATCTCTGCCCTGTGCATCCAAGGCAGGTATGGAAGTGGCAAAGGAGAAGGAAGTGTGTATTGAACACTGACACCACCTGGAATCACATGAACCCTGCTCCATCTTACATGATTGGAAACAGGGAGCAGGTGCCAAGGCTGGGCTTGGATCAATGTAAGGATCTAGAGCTCAAACCTGCAAGAGCTGGTTTGCTGCCAGCCCCGCAGGCCAATGCTGGAGGCACTTGGCGACTGCAGGCCAGCCTGTCTGTGTCAGCTTATGCCACACTATATGAAATACACAGGTTCAAAGTTTCTTCCCTAGTGCTGTATTCCAGGTAAAAAGGCTGCAATTTTGATGACTTTGAAATGAGCTGTTGTAACAACCTGGAAAACTGAATTAGGAAGGAGAAAACAATGGGAAATGGGAATATGCTGTAACATTTTCCCCATAAACCTGATGCAGAGGGTGCTTTTGCCAAAGTCTAGGTTGTGTCACAAAGGTTCAGCCTGCAAAACCCAGAAGTATACTCAAAGTAGCCCAGTGAAGGAAATAAAACCCATCAGCCCAGCAGCAATTGTGAACGGTGATGCATTGCTCCCTGGTCACTCTGCAGGAACCTGAGCAATGTATGGGATTAACAGTTTGTCATGCTCCTCTGTCTGTGGCACAGGCAAACCTGAGGCATGACACAGACTGGAGTAAGGTATGCTCTCCTCATGAAATGTTTGCAACTGAAGGCCTTCCTGCAAAGTCTATTTCCCAGACAGGCTGTTCAAGGTAGCAGCTGGATAAAGGGCTGTGGCTTTATTTGCTTCAGGGTTAAACTGTATCGTCTGCATGTGGAAAATTACACTGAGTGAAGGAGTGACGCTTAGCTAGGATCAGAAGAACAAGCCATTTGTTTAAACAGTTTCTGAGGAACCAGAAATGATCTCTGTATTTCATTTAGAGAAAAATCTAGTGCTTGTATAATCAGCTCATGGCTGCCTGTGACTGCAGGGAAAGTGGAAATGCAGCCTTCCTTCAACCCCTGGCCAAGGACAAAGGAATACTTTGGCTGTTGGTAAGCAGAGTAAACAACATTTGTTCCCCAGTTGTCTGTTGCGCGGCAACCAAAGCTCCCTGTACAGTTTTAACTGATCAATGTCTCCTGCAAATGAGGAGGCATAATGATGCTCTCTTCAAAGCCTGTCTGAAGCTTCATCCCCATGGCAACCACCAGACCCTGCCTGACAAATTGATCACCTGATTCTGTCTTCTTAAAAGGCTGCTTATTTTTTTTACAGCTATGCAATCTCTGAGCAGTAGTGTTCACACACAGAAAGGCGGCTCTGTCCCCACCCTCAGTTTTACTGGCTCACATAAATACAAATTAAATAAAGATCCAGAACTGACAACAGGCTTGATACAAAATCCCAAGGGAAGCTTCCTGATAGGATGAGAGCCTTAGAGAATAGCTTTGCCCTTTGCACCAGTGAAAGGATGCCCTGAGCTCCTATTTGAGAGATCATAGCTGTTCCTAGATGATATCCAGAAAATCACTCCATCCTATACTTCTTCTGTCACTGTAATGAAGCAATTTCTTAAAACTGCAGTGTTGTGTATATGACATTTCTCAAAAGAGATAAGCAACAGGACCAACGTTTTCAGAAGTTTAAATGACACCCCTAAATCAATAGAGACTTACAATTCTATCCCTCCCTCTCCAAAATCTCTGAAAATACCCACCAGCTTGATTTACTTCATGGCACTACTGAAAATCTACCTTTATGCATGCAAATCTAGATGAATTTATTGGTGCCATGATGAAAATCACAGCCTGAGCACTGCAGGACAAGCTGGAAGCATGTGTGCATGGCTGTGCTTCTTTGTTAGTCTGTTCCTTTGGGTCAGTAGTCTAAAGCCAGCTATGCAGCAGGATGCAAAGAAGGCATAATGAAGGCAATGGAGAGAGGCATGCAAAAATTCCTTGCTAGGGGGAAAGAAAATCTGATCAGAAGGAAGCCAGTTGCCTGAGGCTGAACCCAGCCTAGAAGGGGTAAACCTGCAGGTTATTTTTGAGTCTTTAATTATAAGAAACCAACATTCCAGAAAAGACCAAAGAAACTGTCCCATCAAGCCAGTTAGAGATTTCTCCAAAGAAAGCAGCATTGATTAACAAGTGCTGCCACCTTTCTCATCACCCAGAACTGAGATTTGTTGAATTAAGAATTTGATACAAACATCCAGCACCCTCGGCATGTACAGACAAGAGTGGATTCAAGATAAAGGACTTGTGTGACCTTCACCACTGAGTCACATGAGCCCTTCTCCTGAAGGTCTTTGTACCTGGGATGTGCAGTACCTCTCTCCTGAGAGGTTTGGGAGGATACGCTTCCATCCAAGGAATTTCCAGGATGACATGCTGAAACAGAAGCCTTTGAAGGTACAGAATCTGGCTGTGCTGTCTCACAGACCACCTGCAGTCCCTTTGGATAGTTGTAAAAAAGAAAGTAGGTATATAAACCTATTTATCTCTCCCGTATTAGCTTTATAACTGCAATTTGAGCTTAGACATGACCGTTATTTACACCATAATACCGTGGGAAAACTGATCAAGCCTGGAGCTTCTCAATATAAGGCATTGTACAGGCAAAGGGTACATTGTACATTGTACAAGGCTCTTGCCCAGGAGAATATATAAGATCATAGAATCTTAGAATGATTTGGGATGGAAGGGATCTTAAAATCAAGCTCCAACCCTATTGCCATACACAAGATCAGGCTTCAGGCTATATGACAGGATAAGGCCAAGGAGCTCCAGATAGCTATACCCTACACCGTTTGGTTCCACTGCAAACAAGTTTGGGGACCTTAGCTGTGAAGAACTATTAATAACTGTAATTTCTGGAGATGGAATACTTTAGAGTGGCAACCGCAAGTTCCCTTTCAATATTTATTTCCCCCTCCCTCAGCACCTTATCCAAGCTTGTCAAACCTCAGCACAGAACTTACCTCTGTATGTCCACTGTCCCGATTAGGGGATTCACAAGTCACTCTCTGATTGTTGGTGGGAGAACTTCTCTTGGCTGAGAAAAGAAGTCAGAGGAGGACATTTCAGGAAATGCCTCTTACATTATAATGTACATATTATAAAGTATTATAATACAAGGATAAACCAGAAAACAAAACCAACATCTACCTGCTGGAGGCTTTCTAGGCACTAGTCACAGCCATACAAAGAAAACAGGACTGGTTTAGTTTTTTTAGTCCTTTCCATTGTGTTGTCAACAACACTCTCTACTGAAAATATCTATTTCTTTAAAATTATATTTGAATATAACTTTTGTCCTAAATCCATTTGCCATCAATTGTGCTTTCCTGTGCAGACTAGTGCCTTTTACTTTGGAGTTCTTCATCCTATTTGTACATACATTCAGGTCCATTTCTAGGTTACATCACTCAGAGTGTATTGTGATTTCCAATTTTCCAAATGCCTTCAAGACAGGAAATACCTGGATGTCACACTGCAAGTTTGATCTGTAATACTGTAGCAGCCCAAGGGCATCACATAGACTAGGATGACAAGTCTTGAAATCCTGTTGAAAGCTGTGCAGATATGACTTTGAATCAGACTGCAAACAAAACATTGCAAAGCTTCTTCATTAGATTTTTTTACTTTGTTGTTTGAAGGAAAATTTAAGCAAATTTGACTTTCTTTTTGTCCCAATTTGAGACAATGCTAAGATAGTAGCATCTTCCTAGACATAAAGGACCTCATTCCAATTAGAATTTCTGTCCTCCTGAAAACACTTTCAAAAAATAATGGAGCATTTTCCTTTCAGACCTTACTCCTCAAGTTATTTTTAGGGATTTTCTGACCACACACAGACCTATAGAAAAAATTCCAATAGCCAATGAAAACTTAGGACTAATTCCCTTTGTTATTTCCAGGACTGAATTCCTATATTTTAATTGTAGAAGTTGAAGCAGAGGGATGAAGAGTAAGATGTCAAAGACTGTTTTGAATTATTTGGAAGACTTGAATCTTTTTAATTCTGGACTGTCCCATAGGTCTACAAAGTCTTCAGGAAAAAATATGACATCTAAAATCACCTATTATCAGAAAAATCTAATTTAGTGAATTACATTTTCACTATGGTGGAAATTATAGTCCCATGCTTTTGAGAACTGCAAGCAATGCTACAGCAGTATACTCCGCTCACTTTCAACTCACCACCTTGCAGGAATTATAAATAACTGTTGTCTAAAACCTAACAGTAAAAATGTCTTTTTAGAACTAGGCTAGACAAAAGGACTTGGAAGCCAAAGCCTTGGAAGCCTAAGCATCCAACTCCAGTCTCACTACAGCTGAAGCACAAAGGAAAAGCAACCCCTTCCAGTACGCAAAAGCGAATTTACAACCTAGGCCTTCACTGAACTCTCTCGAAACTTTCTAAACCTTTTCTAATTTCATAACATACTGGAAATAAAATTTTAGATAGCAGAAGAACCACCTGTGTGCTCTTCACTGTTCATTTTTTTCCAGTGCCAATTTGGGAAAGATTTCCTCGCTTCTGTCAGGCTGCTGTGAGATACTGTCTTTGCCCTTCTTAGCAACTAAGGAAGATAAGGCTAACAGAAATTGTATGAGGCTGACAGCAATGATAACTCTACTGAAAGTTTTTAATTTCCTATTTGTGATGGTTCTCCCATCTCCTATTTAATTATTATCAGTTGACTCAGAGGGCAAACAACCTTAAACTACTCTAAGGGTTGACTAGTTCCTGCGGGATCAACATATTCCTTCATATATGATGGCTACAGAGTGTAGGGGCAGCATCAGGCAAACAAAGGGGAAGGTTTCCCACTCAGGAGCTACATTAGGGTAGCAAAGTCACACACCTGTAACAATGTTCCTGATGGGTTTTACAAGAGCATTGAAGGCAGAAACTTCAGGCTGCCTGTGCTCCCACATCGGCTGCCAAATAACAAGGCCACTAGCCAACCGGAATGTCAGGTCGGACTCCTAAAAAGAAAAACAGAATGGTGTTTCCAGTGTGTGAAGACTGTCATTTCTCCAATGCACAGATCTCACAAGAAATAAGTGATACCATCTGCAGTTCTCCAGTCAGTATATGCTAACTCAAGGGCTACTGACAATACTCAGCAGACTCAACACATGTCAACTATGGCTAGTAAAAAATAATGGTGAAATTTCAGTACAAAAATATACAAAGGTTTTATTCAAATGAAATTTCTATTCTAGTTAATGAACTCTGTTTTTCCCAGGACACTAAGCTGTAATAGAAAAGGCCATTCCTGTCACAAGTATCCCTTTTAATTATATATAGTCACTTTATATTTAGTATTCAAGCTCAACCTTAGGAACTACACTCCAAGACTTGAAATTCTTCCCCGAAAGAATAAGAATATTAACAAACTACATATTAAAACATTACTTAGAAATTGAGGAAACATGTAACAGATTACTATGAAGTAGTGGTATACATTACTGTTGTTATCATTAGCTTTGTTAGTACCTGAACAATGTCATACATAGCAACAATGTCATACACACAGACCAGTACTACTTACACTTGTGACATCGCTGTTTTACATATACAAGCAGTGGAAATCATATAAATTAGCACACAAGTAGATCTTAGCAGGATCAATGTACAGCTACACACTTACTTGACCTAAGGCCAGATTTACATTAGGAGACACAGATGTCAGCATAGTCCCAGCTATCCCCATATGGCAGACAAACACATAACAGCATTTTTGGCAGCATAACTATAGGTGCACAATACTCTCCTATTGACACAGCCCCAGATCTGTGGTTGGAGTGGATGATGCAGACAGAGCTAAAGGAATGGCAGGAACCAACTGCTTGTAGATCTCCAGCCCCTCTATTCCTTACACCTCTGTTAGTGTTCTTCCATCATAATGAACTCACAAGCTTGGCTTAAACTAATCTTGGTTGTAATTACTGTTTTCACTAATGAGTGACGTGCAAGGCTTTTGGACCTGGTAGCAGTAACGTTGCATTTTCACTTTGCACTGCTAGCTTGTGGTAATGTGCCCACACTTCTACCTACAGCTATGCAGTTACAGAATTACGTGCATCCTTCAAACCTGATTTAAAAACACATTATTCAAGACACAAGTTCTCCCAGAAGCTAGGAATTCAGTAGTTTAGGTCTGTCCGTGCAAACGTGTGTCATCGGCCTTGAGCCCATTAATAACTTTGGTTCTCTTATCAAGCAGTATCCTTCCCCTGATACTTACAAGACACAGAGAGGACAAAGCTCACTTAGTGAACCAGTTAGATGGCTCATTTAACTCCTTTCCTGCATTCATTTTGATGACAGAAATGTACATGTTTTAATGGGCTTTCCAATGTTCATCACCAGAGTAATTCAGAAATCTCAGAGATTTGCAAGGTAAACCTGAGATTCTGCTATTAATCCCATCTTGTAAATGACATGTCAGAAGGATTAATATAAAATTTGGAACTCCAATCTCTAATAGCCAAGGTCTACCTCCAGTTTCATTTCATTTATTCAAAGGGCAGCCTGCATTTTTATGTTTAGTGCTGGGAAGAATTCAGTATTTCTTCCTGCCCTGTCCCAGCAGCCTACAGAGAACTAGTAAACAAGTATGAAAAATTTGGGCTAAATAAATTAAACACTGCTGTACAGGAACTCAGTAGCAGAGAAATACTCTAGTTCTCCAGTCTTGCTTTTACCTGCCTTAATCAAATAATTTTCCTTTATCTCCTTACCTTCTTCAACTGTTCCAGCATAGAAGGCAGGATTAGAACAGATAACAAGCCCCATCACCTCATGACTTTATGGTCCTTTTTTCAAGGACCTTATTTCTGAGGCCTGTCTGGAAACCTAAAGGCTAAATGGCAGCATCCCAGAGGCAGGATTCAGAGCATTCAGACAATGTCTTTTCATCACATCACCCTGCAAAGCTGATGCACTCAGCATAAAATTAACAGAGGAACCCCAGTAGGGCGGAGGCCTGCAGCCTGCTTCACACCTCAGAACAAAGGAATGCTCCATTGCCTTTGCCACTGCCATGCTTACAACACCGTCCTGGTAATTAGCATCAAGATGATTAGTAATGACAACAGCAAGTCCCAGTGGCAGCCCCACGGTGGAATCCCTGAAAATCTAGCAAGGCTTCTCTGAGCAATGGTTGAGAATCACTGGAGCAAGTTAAAGCTCACAATCCTTTCTGCAGTTTTTAGGATCCCAGAGACTTCACAGCGGCCACAGATCTTTGCCATTCCCAAAGGCTAAAAATGGCTCACTTCAGATCTTTTTGCCTTTGTGCCTGCCTGATGCTGTGGTGACAGTTCATGTCACTGGAAGGATTACTTCCCAATGGCAGCAGTATTCTGCCAGCTTGGTAAAACATTTCCATTTGTACCCCAGTGCTCACTGTAGGCTGAATTAAATAACAGTCACAAAGGCAGAATAATTCCTTTCCTGCTCAGAGCTGTCTCCACACAAGAACCCCATCAGTGTACCACTTACTTTAATCCTGTGGACAAGGGGAGCAAAGAGGAACACAAATAACTCTACTGTGGCCATGGAATTCTGGAAGAACTTCCTTCTGTTATTCTCCTCCTCATCAGTCATGGTGCTGGGCCGGGGATGTCCTGGTGATCCTTGGTTTTCAGCCTGGTGGATAAAGGCGCTACTGCTCCCTCCCCAGCTAGAGTCTCTGTCTCCTCCAAATCGGTCATTGCTGCAGTCCTGAGGAGCCTCCAGCAGCATCCAGTGCAGAGTGTGAAGAAGCTTTGTTTCAGCTACTCCAAGCTTATCCTGATGCCCTGTGTGGAAAAATGCATCACAGTATCTCACAGGGTTTCTATTTATGATGCTGTTGAGATTGTTTCAGAGTTGCACTGGAGGCTGGACATCCAACTTCCAGATAAGCATTTGAAAATTAAGATTCTACAATTAAAAGCACCAGCATTCTGTCTCATTATGTCTGAAACCTCCTAAATCAGAAGGCCCCATTTATTTCACAGCATTTGGAGTTCAGTCTCTGCAATGTCAGCTGCAGGGCATGGACAGCATCGTGGACAAAGAGTGGTGCCAAAAGAAACTAACTAAACAGTCTTGTCTGTTTGACTTTGTTGAATATGAGAAAATGCCAGTGAGCACTGCAAGGTGCTCAAGCTGTGTCTTGTTAATGTTCCCTACTGGCGTGTCTCAGGAAATTAATTTCTGCTGAAATCACTGCTGAAATCAGAAAAAAAAAAAAAAGTAAAGTAAGTTGGATTTGGATCTGCCTCTCTTGCCTCTCTATTGTCTGATTGACTATCTGCTGAGAGTCACATGCATTGGTCTAAATAAAAAGAAAAATAGGAAGAAAAAATTCCTAAAACTGCAGATATTAAAAGTACCTGCTGCAACTGACCACTGCAGCATGCCTTGAAAGAAATACATAGTCCCTCAAGGAATCCATGCCTGCTGGGTGCTAAAATAAGTTCTATTACTTCTGGGAAATAACTAGCAAAATGCTGTTGAACTACTCTGACTCTTTAGCTCATCAGACCACTAACTTCACTGGGGAAGCTTTCACAGGTTACCCTTCTATAAATAAGAAAGACAATCCTCAAGATAGATAATCCTCAGAAGAAACTAACTAGGATTCTAAGGATTTAGGATATGTTGGTACCCTGAGCGTCAATCTGTCATATTTTAACGGATAACTTCAGTAACGGAAAACAACCTCACATGAGCACTAACCTAGCTTGTTCCGGTTGGAGAGCAATGTTGCAGTGCAGTGCAGCACATGAGGGAGTGCAGCTTGGACAAGTTCCCAGCGAGAAATGCTCTGGATGGCTTCAGAGAGAGCTGGAGAAAGGCCATGCAACTTGTTTTCTACTAAAACTCTTTCAAAAGACTAAAAGCAAGAAAAAAGAAAAAAAGACATTGTGTCTGTTTCTGCACATTCCTTCCAGTACATGAACATTCTCTTTCAAAAACATCTAATCTCTAATTGTATCACTAAAGCACATTTTATAATATTTTTCCTGAAAAATACAGACTGTAACTAAAGCTCACCAGACATATGGACATACTTGACTAAGAAATGAATAGACCATGCAATATAAATTCTGCAATATTAGAGAACTGAAGTAAATGTCACCTGTATATTAAGTGCTGACATCAAGCCAGTCTTGCAGCTGTGCTGGGTAAATCTTGACTTACAGTTGTGCCAGGCATGCCAGTAATCCTGTTGGAAGTCACAGGAGCTAGGAAAGCCTGTATTTATGGAGCTGAGTGCTGGATATTCTCAAACACACATGCTCTTTCAGTTTAGTGTAACATAAAGGGAAACCCACTAAAGATATATGGGCCTTAGGAAATGTTTTCACACCCTGTCACAAAAAGTAATCCACGTACAAATTTTTTGTTGAGCTATGATGTAATGGTTTTGTGAACACTTATAGAGCTGATGGCTGCAGCAAGTTCATTATTTCCACCTCAAGCAACACAAAATAAGACTATCTCCCTCTGAAATCCGTAAGGAAGCTCCTTATTGCCAGTTGCTCCAAACATTTCAATAAATTGTTGCTCTGATTAGACACAAAGTTCTCATTATAGGTCACAAGTGCAGTTATATCCCTTCACTGAAGTACCTACAGCAAAGATAATGACAATGCATGTCCTTGCCATAAACCAGCTTAGCCTTATGGCTACTTATTTGCTGTTTCACCAATTTTATCAAGCTCTGGGTAAACTGTTGCCCAAAAGATGCTTCAAAGGCCCTCACTCCAGATTCATAAAGCTTATCCTGCAACACTAGTCATATCAATTTTTTCCTGTAAAATTGAGGGGGGTGGTAATAAGAATTATTAATAAAAATAGTTACAAAGAAGAAGAGCAAAATGAGCGTGTCAAAAGATGCTCTCCCTAATGAGCAGCCACACGCAAGCATGGCATGCTAACCCGTGGTAACAGGCACTCTCCTGCCTGTCCCAGCAGCTGGGCACATTTGATTTCTCGGGTTGTGGCCCTGTTTGCTGGTGTGGGCTGACATGAGCTCCTCTACCAAGAGGCCGGGTGTCCTGGTGCAAGCATAGTGCTGCACCGTTGTTGTTTGACAGCATCTAGTTCTGCTCTGGCCAGCACAGAGGCACAGAAACACATATCTATCCACTACAGAGCACTAAGCCTGTGCCAACAAACTGAGCCCTGAAATACTGACAATAAACATCAGAGCTGCCAACAAATATAAGTGTGCAGAAGGTCACACTGCCCACCTACTAGAAACCCCAGGTTCCAGTCAGAAAACATAATACACTTTCCTTAATGGCTGAATACACTGACCAATGGCTGAAATTCGCAGGCATTTACTGTAATATGTGGAAAAGACACTGGCTACCTGGGCATTAGTCAAAAATAATGTGCCATGGATCATGTTGTTAGCAATCTGTGTTTCTTAGCACCAGGAGTGGATAACCTGCCTACCAGGGAAGGGATGCTTCAAGTCACTCTTACAGGGATCTGCTGGGGGTCACAGTGTCTGAAAGGAAAACAGTCTCCTGCCATTCAATCCTATCAGTTCAGGAATGGGGGTAAAATGAAGGGACAGCTGATGCTTTGAAAGCCTGGACAGGCCAGGGAGCAAAGTACCCATTGTAAGGCCTGATTATTCTGTTCCAGTCGGGATTCACAGTAGCACTCTGAGCCCACATTAGTATAAAGACATCAGAGGTTTAGAATAAGTACCCCAGTCATGGGATTATTACATGACAAAAAGGGGGAGAAAAGCAGCAAAGTATCCCCAGAAGCAGAACAAGAGGTGCATGGTTATAAATACCACAAAGTTTGAAAGAGCCAGTGAAAAACATGAAGTTTTACTTATTTTTATCAAAAAGGGACAGGGACTACTCCTTAGTTGTTGCTCCAGCCACACATTCCTTTTTCCACACATCCATCAGCTCTGGGGCTCACTGAATCCTTCATTCAGAGAAGCCAAGCCTCTACACAAGCCAAAACGAAGGTCAGCACAGAGGCAGGTAGTTCCCATCAGGTTAGTGAGCTGATTTAGCTCACCGAAAGTCCTGCCAAGCACAGGTGCTGACCGAGGCTTATTGAATTAAATGCTCTCCCCTCCAGTACAAAAGGCAAACCATAGGCTCACACTTTAGTAGAGTTGACAAAGCTATTCAGTTTGCTGGGCAAGGGTAAAAAAAAAAAAATCGCTGTGGGCAACAACAGTATTCTGAAGTGTTGTATTGGGTCTGACTGAGGTAAAGCTCACAGCCCTTACAGTGCTGTGCTTTGCATTGGTAGCTGGTGTTGATAACAGACCAGTGTTTTGGCTACTGCCAAGCAGTGCTGTCCCTCTGACATTCCTTCCCCCACCAAAGGGGACAGGGCTGGGTGAGATCCTGGGAGGGGACACAAGCAGGCCGGCTGACCCAAATCAGCCAAAGGGATATTCCATACCATATGACGTCAGCTCAGATATAAAAGCTGAGGAAGAGAGGAGGAAGGGGGGGCATTCATGGAGTCTTCACTGTGTGCCTCCCGGAAGAACCATTAGGCGTGCTGAGGCCCTGCTTCCCAGGAAGTGTCCGAACATCGCTGCTGATGGGAAGTAGAGATTGATTGGTTTTTTTGCTCTTTAGCTCTTGCGCGCGCAGACTTTTGCTTGCTTCTTCTTTTTGCTGTAATAAACTGCCTTATCTCACCCTTCTAGTTTTTTTCCCTCCATATTATTCTCTCCCCTGCCCCAGTGGGAAAGGGAGGGATAGAGCGACTGAGTGGGTACCTGGCACCTAGCCAGGGTCAACCCACGACAAGTGTGACAGAAGACACATTGTTGCTCCCTGGCTTTCCATTCAAGGTCTCATTCCTAGGTACTGCAATGGCATCAGGTAGAAAGTTCCCATCAATTGCCTTCTGCAAGCTCTGACCCACAATCCATATGCTTCAGAAATTCAAGAGGCAGCTAAAGAGTTCGCAATTATATCCTTAGATTAGGCTTGTATTTATCACAACATTTTTGGCTTCTTAGTAGTCGTGAAGATTTCCCTTTGTGGTTAGCCACCAGATTCTTCTGTTCTTTCCTGGCCTGAGCAGAAAGCTAAATATTTCTGTACCACAATGAAAGATTAGCTTATGGAATAGCTAATGTGATCACAAGCACCTGAAACAGAAGTACTGTATGTTGCCAGAAAAATGTAAACACAAAAACTGCTGTATGGAAACCACTGAGTGTCCATGCCTGCTACAGGCACTGCTGGTATTAAACTGCTACTGTGGATGTACTGTCAGCACACCAACTAACTGGCACTAAGCCCCACACTGATAGCTGTCACAAGCAAACCAACAGGAGCATGCAGTTCTTTGGACAAGCGTTCCTGTGGAATTTGCCTGGAGTTCTCCATAAAGGTGCAGCTTCTGTCTATACCAGACACTCAAGATGTAAGGCCTTGTGCTGCTCCTGGAGAGCCTCCCTTTTGGTCTGCTATGGCTCTACTCTTTCAGGACCTACTATAAAGAACATATAGACATTGGGGCAGAAGACCTAATTTTCACCCCCAACGAACTAAGCAACTGCTGCTACAGTTGAAAGGAGTCCCATGCTTCAATAAGAAGGCTGAATGAGAATGTCTGAATAAGCTCCCTGTAAGTGAGTCAAAAGACAGATACTGTCATGCTATCCATATAGCCATGGGCTCAGGGCTGCAGCCTGGCTAAGGAAACAGCTACCTACTTATAGCAGGCTCCAACACCCCACACACACTAAAGGCAGATAAGGAACACCTGCCTAGGGGATAGTGAGGAAAGTTAGTGCCTTGGCTGGAGAAACAGTCCCTTTTAGCAGTGTTGTGTATGTGTGTTCAGCTCCCACAGGACCACTTACACAAACATTTTTCCTTTTAGCCTAGTGGTGACAGCTGTTTTCATGAGGAGTGACCGTCAGCCTTGTCTGGCTGCCTTCCCACCGCTGCTGTTCTCCTTTTACCTTCATCTCCACCAAGAACCAAAGGCACTGCCAAATACCTTGTGACCGGGATTAGCCTGTGTGTCACTATCTGCTCTGTCCTGTCCTTCTTGTCTAGGCATCTTGAGGCTATCTGTTCCCATTCCAGCAGCATTCTGGCTGGGCTTTGTCATGGCTTCCTAAAATAGCTTTGCTTGAGTTGCATGAACTTCCCCTGCTCTAAGCCCAGGGAAGCTGCACGTGCACTGAATGGCATTAGGAAGGAAGAGGTCAGCCAGGGGCTGGCAGAGGGTTCCCAGAGGTTACCTTGGGAAGCTCGGCACCTCCTGTTACATCCTCTCAGGAGTGCCAGGGAGTATCCCATGAAGAAAAAACAATGAAGAGCAGGGCCCAGTGCTTAGCCCAGTGCATGTACAGAAGGACTGTGGCAGAAACACAGAGAAATGCTTCTTGAATTGGACTTGTGTCCTTGGAGGGGACCTTACTACCCTGTCCTCCCAAAGCTCAGTCTGGATCATGGAGGAAAGCTGAGACCACGGCTGAAGTCACTTCAGACTGACTGGAAAGAGCTTGAAGTGCAGGCAGAAAGTACTGTCAGTCTGGGGCAGGTTCACTGAGCAAGGAGGAGTTCCTAGAAAGATCTAGGAACCTAGGAGTTCATAGCATAAGGGATGGTAAGACTCCACTGTTTACTAAATATAACAATAGTACAAACATTCACAAGTAATGAAACACAGATGCCAAACGCTTTACTTCAGTTTTCTGCAACCATGTCTGTTGGCTGGATAAAATAAAGGTAGCTTCTTTCTGAACTTTGTCCCGTACCTATACTTTGATTATTCATAATAAGAAAACATGTAATTACATTTTCAATAACAAGCACAGAAAACCCAGAAAAGAGGGAAACTTTGAATTTGCAGGATCCTCCAGAAAACATCTGAGTTCTTCCATGGCCAACGCAATCCTGAGTAAAAGAATTTAAACATATCTTTGAGTCCCTTACGATCACCCCAAAAATGCATTCGATTTGTACAGCACTCACATGCATTCCTGTGACATCATTTACAACTTTGACCCATGAACATTAGGCATGACCTCATGTCAGGGCAGAACAACTTCAGAATGGGGAGGAGGAAGAACATTAAATCCATATTGAGGCACAAACATAATTAGATGTTGTAAGACATGGGGAGAGGGTATTTATCTTCATCTTAAAGGCTATTATTCACAGACCAGTTAAGTCAGTGTGATGGTAAAGAGAACAATGCAATGAAGGGGCCAGTTTTTTCCTCAAGTGTTGCAGTATAAAGCAAAGCTCAAAGAAGCGATGCAATATGCTCTTGCAGACCAGATGCTGTACTCACTGAATCTCAGCCTCCAACATCTGCTTCCTCAATGCACAAGATGCAGCAAATTCTACTGCAGCAAGTTTAGAGCCAAGAGTAATAACAGAATACTGCACAATGTTGTGCCATATGCATTGCTAGACAGTTAACAGCCTCTAGACATGCCTACACAGTTCTGGCTAGAGAATCATAAAAGGACAGATCATATAACAGGTGCATGGTATTTTTAGGCACACTAGTCAATACAGGGGTGTTAGATAAGTCAGCAGGAGGCTTCTGAAGCCAAGTCAAGTACCTGTCAAGTTCCAGAAACCCTGCCTCATCCATGCACTCAGCACTCTGCTGCCCCACGGGATAATACACAACATGTTGATGTGGGCAGACATTCCTGTGCACCAGTAGGTAGAGGAAATGGATGAAGCAGAAGGCAGCAGATGCATCAGTTCAGGGTGTATCCCACAAATTTCTCAAAACTAAGTTCCACCTTTGAAAATTTTCTACCATAATTTAATGATTATGTTAAGAACTGGAGAAGAATCAAGTTCTTCATCCAAGAGGCTGAAATCAATTGGATCTTTACGAAATGCATTTTTTTCAGAGCTGCCTTTTTCTTGGCTGAAGCACGTGATTTGTGATGTCTTGCAGTTTAGGAGGTTTTTGAGTGTCGTTTGTTTTTTTACACTTAGTAAATTCTGGGATGTGCTCACAGAAGAAAGGTGCTTTAGCATTAGCCTTGGGGACCTGATGCCAACAGCACAGCAGGAAGCAAAGGAAGTCATAGGCAGATAGGTACACCATAGAGAAGGCACAGAGAAGAAAGCTCTGTCCCTCTACCCAACAGTAACAGGTATGAGGCCACAGCCTCAGATTAGAGGTGCTCCAACGCATGGCTCCTGCACACTGCTGAGGCTCCTGGTAAAGGATGTAAGGCAACAAGCTCCCTTTTCCAGCCTCTCAACAACCAGGAACTGTCAGTGGCATTACCCAGTGATGATGCTTTTTGCTGCATGTACTAGAATCAAAATACATTTTACTCACCAACACACTAAGCCAGCACTCCTCTCCCTCTATTTGGTATCTAGCAAAAACCCTGAAAAATTTATGGATTTCTTAGAAGAAAATGAGTCAGCAACAGATAAAGCTTCTCCAGTTTAATGTCTTGTGAGAAGGAAGTCAGAAAATTGCTGCAGAGTGACCTAAGAACTTTAAACTATTAAGATACATGTCCAGACCAATTTTTTCCACTCTGTCAAGTTTGGCTGCAACTCACTAAAGTACTTTAAGTAATCCAAAGTCCAGCAACCATTCAAGGAATTCTGAAATTCCCTAGATACCCATCAGATTTGAACTTGCTTCAAGCCTTCCCTTTTTCCTTCTTTTTGGCAGTAACTTGAGGGTTTATTTGAGGTACATTTAGAAATAAGAGTTATTTGTATCTGCATAGTAGCCTCTCCTTAATCATGCTACTGAGATATGCTCCCTCTAATTTCCAGTAGAAGTGTTTCCCATCTTGCACAATGGTAAAAGTATTGTTCAAAGCCAGTTAGTATTGTTTAGATTTTCCATATTTTAAGCTTGAAAAACCTTCAGCAACTGCCAACTGAAATGGCATCAATCTCATGCAAAAGCACATCCACATAGGATGAGCTGCAAGGTTAGACCCATATTGTCATAGATCGGTTTGTCTGTGTCATTATTTACTTAATTACTATGGAGTTACTAATTAATTACTTATTACTAATACCAAATAAATTCTTTTTGTTGTGTCTAAAGATGGATATGATATCCAAATTCTCTAGATGGGAAAAATTTCAAATCCTTCATGTGATAAAAGTACAAAATTAGGCGGAATGGACTAAATCCACTTCCAGTGTAAGCTGAGAAGCTTGCTGATCAGCCACTATGGTCACATGGATTTGTATGAAAAGTTAGTTACTAACAAGATTTGAAAAAGAGACACATGTACGTACCACACAGGAAGCTTCATATTGTTTTCCCAGTTTAGGTCTTAAAAATGCACTGAGAGAAAGGAGAAGAAGCATTAGAGACCCAGCACATCAACATGTATTTTGCTTAGTTATTTTTAGGATTTTTCTCGTGTCAGAAGGTTGTCAAAAGGCTGAGAAACTTAATGTAAAGGAAGACATATGCTAAAACTATGTTCAGATACCTGTTGATGATATCTGATAAATGATGTTATCTTTTCCAGAAGAAAAAGTGTCCACCCCGATATGTCGAGAGACATTTAATTCAGCCCCCAAGTTCCCAGGGATAAAATCTTCCATCAGACAATTTTCAACCATTTTACCTCACTGAAAGATTTTCAACATATTTGGTTTAAAAATTGTTAAATATTACTGAACTTTGCCTTGCCTCTATTTTAAGACAGAGATCCACTTGCCAGCTCTGTATTAAATATTTTTCTGCACGGTTGCTGACGTGGAAAGCTTATGGTGAAGTGCAGGCCTATATGCTCTATGCAGAGAACACCCACCCTCTGCTGTCATTCTCCTCCAGAGTGAGAGCAGAGTAAATATCAAAAAAACAAACAAAATCAGGTCAACTTATTGCAGGGGTTTTTTTGTTTGTTTGTTTTTGGTTTGTTTTTATTATTATTATTATTTTGAAGGACACTGATTATGGCATAAGGGGATTTTGTGACTGAGGCCTTAAATTAGAGCCACAACCTTCAAATCTTCCAACCTCCCCCACTGTCCCCACAATGTTCCAATCTCCTGTTAGGACAGGAGACTGACAGGATTCACAAGAAACATAAAGCCCCAGCCATACATTCAGCTAGTCCCTCACACATCTCCAATCCTGCACTCTCCAATCCTTAGAAATAAGGTGAGACTTGGACATATCTCTTTGCACGCTGACCTCTCAAACATAGATTACACTTCCAGGATGGCTGCAAATACAGATAGAAGCAAAGCTGCAGGTCTGGTGCAGCACAGATGGATGCTGCTTCTGGTACAAGAGCTCCGTGAATTCTCTTAAAAGATGGAGG
>VZTJ01004398.1:97420-213679 GCA_013397795.1 Orthonyx spaldingii
GGGGGGGCGGGATGGACGGGATGGGGAGCATGGGACAAGGGAGGAAGGGAAAGGTGCATAGAGAAACACGGACATGGATGCTTTCAAGTCAAATCAAGAAGCTGCCTGGGACTGCCACTAGGTTAAGCTTCCTTGAGACCTCCTCCCATACCCGACACACACAAATTGCTCTACAGTGAGTGCAAAAAACCAGGTTTTTTCTCGCCTTCATGCTGCAGCTGCAGTAATAACTGCATCCTCCCTGCCACCGGGCAGCAGCTGGCCCGCATCCCCCTCCGCACTTCTGCTGCCCTGTTGCAGCTGTATCCCAAGTGCCCAGGGCTTGCTGCTCTTACCTGGTTTGCCTCCATAGGAAGGTCTGGATGGGCAGCGGGATGCCACGGCCACTCTCCTGCTCCTGGCCCTCTGAGCTTTTCCTTTTCACCATGATGCTGATGACAGCTGCTGCAGTCTCAGCAGACGCACGAGCCGGGATCTCCCACGGCTGCCGCTCGCTCTCTGCAACTCTTTCCCCCCTCCCCTCCAAGCCCTGCAGCCCACCCCCTCCCTCAACCCCGCCGGTGCAAAATGGCTGCAGGAGGCAGGGAGGACATTAGGGGGAGCGAAGATGTCTGCGTCCTTCAGCTTCCTCTCTGCCTTCAGCACCTCCCTCTGTGGACAGCTCCCCGCGCCCGCGGCGGGCGGGCGGTGCCAGGGGAGGGGAGGCGGGCGGGCCTCCGCCGCCCCGCCAAACTTCCCGCAGCCCCGGCAACAACGCGCCCCGCAGCAACAGGGCTGCCGCCGCCTCTCCCCGGGACCGCCGCCGCAAAGTTGGGAAGCCCCGCCAGTCCGCAGGGAGAGGGATTCGCGGAGCATCCCAGAGCCTGCCGGCTCGGGAGAGCGACTTCCTCCCTCTGCCCCCCTTCCTTCCTCCTCCCCTCCCCCGCTCCGTCGTCTTTCTCCTTCCCTTCCTCCCTCCCTTCTTCCCAAATGGGCAGAGAAGGGAAGCAAGTCATAAACCCTTTCTGAAAGTGAAGATTGGTGGTGGGAGCAGAGCAACTTTGGGGTAGTTATTCCACGGATTTTTCTTCCACAGAAGAGCCGAGACAGAGGTGGAGAGGATGGGGAGTGCCAAAGCAGATTTAGTGGTGTTTCCAATTAGACCAGACTGATTTGACTAATACAAGCATATGTTTGAGTCAGGTGTGCTGGAAATATTTTTCAGGCATTGTTAGATTAGCCCTTCTTCTCTACCTAAGGATATCAGAGGATAGCATGCTACAACAAATAATTAATAAACAAATAAAATGAAAGACCAATGCAAGTTCATCCCAAACAGTTTTCACAGAAAAAATAAAAAGTGATATTCTATTGCTGATATGAAAATATTAAAAGTTTAGAGAGGTGCTTCAACAAACCAAGGCCGTACTTCTTCCTGCTTTTCAATCTTCCTACTTAATGCTAGGCATCTAAAGACTCACCAAGATCCTCCTGGGCAGAGGAGCTGAACAGATGAACACCACCTGTTTACTTCCTTAGGGATACTTTAAGAAAGAAGTTTGCTGAAAATCCAGTGCCACTACTTAGACGAATTTACTCCCGCTGGAGATAACGTTTTCTCTGGTGCTCAAGTGAATACTTCCCTGCAGTGACTTAGGCTCCAGTCATGGAGAACAGGACCTTATGTGACATACATTTTGCTAGAATCCCCCTCTTGAACAAAAGGAATATTAAGACAACTAACTAGAAGGTAATCTGTTCAATAAAACAAATATGTTTACAACCAAAATATTTTGTATACTTAAAACCATTAATCTCCCTGACCACTGAAATGCTGAACCAGTTGGCTTTGTTCATACTGTCTGGTTGGGTTGTTTGATAGCAGTAACTTGGTACTGCTGGTGCACAGAAGTATGGCCTTTTTATCAATAGGATTACCTTGTTCAGACAGGAAAGCTTTCAGTTACTGTGTTCTTTCCTTCCATTATGTGCGATCTGACAGGAACAAAATTATCTTGATTTCTAAAATCTTGGAAGAACTAGCTACAGAGAGAAGATAGTTAAAATAATTGACTCTCAACATCCAACAATTGAATCTCCACATCCCCTCAAAGGATCCAGCACTTTTGTCTTCTTGTTGACAGTTTGGAAAGCAAATTTGAGCTGTAATTTCTTCCAGAATGCCTCTCAACAGTCAGTAGGAGTAATGCAGTAGGAGTAATGAACTTATTTTAAAATTACTGAGGTTTTTTCCAATCCTGTAATGTGCTATGAAATTACTGACTAAAGCATAACCTCAGTTATGCAGCAACAAATCTAATTTTTTTGAGTTTTTTTAATTGTCAAGCAGGCAAATCCTTCTTTTTCAAAGAAAGTTTTAATGCTCTTTGCAATTAAGGAGAATAAGTGAACTGAGCTGTTGAGGCCTCAAAAAGTGCAAGGTCAGTGTCTTCCTGATGAATATTGACAATAGCACTAACTAGTACTCACAGCCTTCCCACAGGTATGATACCTATTGTTTTTTACCTTTTTTCTTTTATATGTTCTCTATATTCTTTAAACATATATTTGGAGCTCTGTAACTTATTGTTGCATTCATAACTAGTTTTCCCAGTAGTTTTCCATGCCCTTTCCTAGGCAAGAAGACGAAATAAATTCCAGAGCTCCAAGCCCCAGGGGTACAAGGCCCTTGTCCTATCTTGGTTATTCCTGGGAACTAAGGTTGAGAACAAGGTTTTCGACAGCTAGGACCAGGGGAGGAGGCTCCAGAGAAGGAGCTTGACCTGGGAGAGAATTGCATCACCACTTGTCCTCCTAATTAAGTGTTTTTTATCAATTATGCTAATTTCCTAAAACATATAAAACTGTATGCACCCCCATGGGGGGGTGGACTTTCATGGACATTTTTCCATAACTGCCCCCGGAGGCCTCCAAATAAAGATCCACTTTTATGTTACCTCCTATACTAAAAATTATCTCAAGTTTCATTTCTAAGTTGAAAAAGGCAACAGGTAGAAGGATTGCTATCCCTCAGACAGAGAGAGGGTTGCAGGCCAGGGGTGGTTTATCTGAATGTTATTTTAAGTGTTGTATAATCTCACTCTCAAAATTAGTGCCATTTTAGTCAGTGATAATATTTACCTATCTTGAGTTTAAGACAATTGCATTCTCTTAGTAACTGGCAAGCACAGCTCAGATGTGTTTGGTTTGGGTTTTGTTTGATTTTAAATGGGTATCTCTCTTTATTCCTGCATTCAAGAAGCAGCCACAATAGTTTCCAGTTTGTCTCTCTAAGCCTAAGCTTATTCTTCCCATGCTTTGCTATGCAACAGGAAACCCGAGAGCAAAAGAGAGCACTGCAGTTTGCTCCAGACTACAGCCAAAATCCCCTAGGAATCCTCCTGGTTGACAGGGACACCAGAGACACCTGGTGTGGTCAGTCCAGGACAGCTCCCTAGTAAACAGAAAGGATTGAAAGTGTAAACACAAAACTCCACCAAAAAAAACCAAAACCCAAACAAAACCAAATTTTATTGGGAAACAATGGCATTCATCGGTTTCAAACCTATGCAGGTAAACATCATTGCTACCCTGAATAGAGGCTGTCCTAGAGCAGAGAAACTCACTAGCAGCACTTCACTGAGCCTCCAAAGGGGAATCTAAACGGCCTCTCTACGGTCGGAAGAGGAGCAGGACATTAGCGCCACATCTGTCAGTGTTAACTATCACTGTGAAGGCAGGAGAACAACATACCAGTACCTCCATCTGGCTCTCCATTACATCCTTGAAGGACTCTTTAGGGGAAACAAATAGCTTCGAAGCTTTCTTTTCCTTACTCTTTCTTTGTGCATAGCCAGTGCCTTGCCCTGTCACAAGCCATTAGCAAGTGGAGATCACATAGCCCAGCACTGAGAGGAAACTAAATCACTACTAGGAATTTTGTTTATGATTACTTTGTAGTAACTGAAAATATAACTGCAAATTGCAGTTCTAGTCAAGCTTGCCATTTGAGTGCAGCATATTGCTCTCCAACTACCCCCCATCACAAAAGACACATAAATTGCTTTGTTTTTACAGAGGTTTGAAGTTACAGAACTTCTGATGCAAAACAAATCAGAGAACAAAGGAAATATCAATAGCTGGCACTGTCACAAGAACTGCAGGCATGAAGTTGCAGATCTCCTATCTAGCCAGGCCATGACCAGCACTAAACCCAGGAGGTGGTAACGGTGGTTTACATTAAGTTTGACAGTGACTAGAGACAGGTTTTGTTCTTGTCTTGTTTTGGAGACAATGCACCACCACCACAAAGGGCACACAAAGCCAAAGTAATCTGCATCTCTGCAAGTGAAACGAATTGCATGTGTAAGAGAAGAAAGAATTTTACTACCTAGAAGATTTTATTTATCTCTATACTGAATTTCTGCTGGCAGCAGGGCTTTCAGATTTGCAGTCAGCATTTGACTGCACCTAAATACTAACACTATGATGGATGCTACAAAGAGAAATTCTTCCAAATCAGTCCCCTGTCCTCCCTTACAGTGGGGATGGAGAGGAAACAAGTAGACTCTTCAGAGAGGCCATTACAGTAGGACAACAGCAAAGTGTCCTGAAAATTCACCTGTGCTCTGTTCTCTAGGCTACACTGGCATCTTGGGCTGGCACAGAAGCACAGGTCGGTGTGCCTGCAAAAAGATCAAGACTACTGCAAGAAGTCACTGCTTTCAGAAAGCAGGTGAGGGAAGAGTGGAGAAAATTCTGCACTGCTCCAACAATTCCTAGTCCATGCAACTGCTCAGTCACAGAAGATGCCCATGACACTATCTACCCATTTCCTCTCTTACTGCAGCCAGGAGCCTGACATGCCTCAAGATCACATGATTCTGCTTGATCACTACTTTATTCATCAGACAGTTGTGTTTACAATCCATCACAGTAGGATTTAGTCTTGATCCAGAAACAGTCAAGGCTGGCAGCATACCAGAGTGGGGACATGGAGCACAACTTGAGCATGAAGCCCCCACTTTATACAGAGAACTGCTCAAACCTCACTGCCTTGCACTTCTTCCCATGCTTGTGCTCTCCAAGTTCCCACCCTCAATCAATCCCTGCCATACACACTCCTAAGAATTCACATCTTATTTATCTGCACTCTCTGTGCAGAATCCAGGGTCTCAAGAGTATGTCAAGCCATTCTGTTGTGCAGCAGCCTTTTCAAGAGCAAAGCTGCAAACAGCTCCTAAATGTAGGTCCCAGAGCAGGGAAAAAACCCATTTGGCACACCCTCAAGATCTTACTCTTCCACTGGCTGCCAGCAGGCTTCTGTCATGGCTGAACTGACCCATCATGAAGGAAAACCCTTTCCCTCTTGGGACAACTAGTCACAGAAGATTAGCACTGATGGATGCCACTCATTCTACCCTTTCCCATATGGATCTGTCAGGTAGAAGCAATGTAAACATTTAGAGAAGCCTAGGAAAGCTCTGTTTTTTCTTTAAGTGCTTTTAAACAGCATGAAAACATTTCAGCTAAGGTTCCTCAGAAGTCTCCTTCACAGCTCTTCTAGCTAGCCCTGCTCAAACGCAACACAACTGTGTTCAGAGAGAAGTATAAATAATCCCTAAAACTGCAAGGATCCCCTAAAATTACAAGTTTTGCTGCTGTTGCTGCATGAATTTGGGCAGGAGTGGACTGCAGTTCAGCTGGATCAGATTCCACAAGGACAGATATTCAATCCCTGGACCACATTTAGCTGGAACCAGTAGAGCGGCACAGCACTCATGCATCTGTGAATTCTGTTTCAAAACTGAGCAGAAACACAGGCCCTCCACACCCACCACAGAAAGTAAGTTATTGCCTTTGCATAATGTTCAAGCAATAAATCATATTTACACAGACATTAACTCCACTTAAATACATAACAGGCACAGCTAGATAGGATAGGAGGGAACAAAATCCTGGAGATGACACGGGGGGGAGTTATCTGGACAAAACTGGGGGAAAAGAAAAAAAAATCCAGCTTTCACTGTCAGGGTATCATCTCTTAGCTCAGGACTCTCCATGCTCTGGGATTTGACTGCTCTGGCAGTAGTTGAAAAACTTTGCTTCTTTTGGGGAAAAAAAGGCAACAAACATCCTGCCCTCAAACCCTGCCCCACCCAACATTTTATACCTTCTTCCTAGAGAAGAAAGTGTGGATCTCTTGTTCCACTGAGTTACCAAACATGCCTTCCTCTCTGCTGCTCAGAGACAGCTGAGCACTGCCTCCCAACATGCTTCTCCTTCCAGAACAAGGGTGCTCCCACTAAACCAGGTCTGGGAACCCCTCCACCAGGGCCACACTGTCTTTCAGTCCCAGCAACTGGGACTTCTGCATGGCCAAACACCTCTATGTGGAAGGCCTTCTGCCTCTTATTGATGCCTCTGACTCACTTTCTACCATCTTCCTGTACAATGCAAGGAACACCCCATGAGCTGAGACAGGCACAGGATGGACAGATGCTCTGTACATCTAACAAACATTGTAGCAGGATTCCTGGGCCTCCCTCCCTTTCAATAGCAAATAGTTTATCAAGATTTTGTTCACAAATTTTACACATCTCAATGCTCCAACACCACAGTCTGCTAGCAAATTATAAAATACATCACCTACCACATGCTGCTAATAAGACTCAACAATCACAGAAATATCATCTCTTTGTTCACTTTGAAAGGGAGAAACAGGTTCTTACCAGCTGTCCTCAGCCATTGTTCTAGGTGTGAATGCTTAAATTATGATTTACCCTTTTGTTTTTAGCTTCTTTATCCTTTCCATTTCAGTAGACAGATGATTCATTAGTTCTGTCTTGTACCTTAAGCATGCTTAGGGGGGTGCTTCTATTGGATAATTAATGGCACTTAATTATTCCTCCAGGCAAATTGACAGCATTTACTTAGGAATACTGCATTATTGTGTGTGAAGTCCAGCTTGCTCAAGGGTTGGGATACTTAAGGCACTCTATTCAGTTCTATTTCCCTCCTACATCGCGCCCGGTGCTGAGCAGGCACCCAGAACACATGGGTAGTCTGTGCCAGCACACAAACATTCTCTGCAGTATTTGTTGCCCAGAGCAGCAGCAGTACTCTCAGTAGTATGTTGTATACAGCAGTACTCTCAGTAGAATGCTGCCCAGAGAAGCTGTGGCTGCCCCATCCCTGGAAGTGTTCAAGGCCAGGTTGGATGGGACTTGGTGCAACCTGGTCTAGTGGAAGGTGTCCCTGCCCATGGCAGGGGGTGGAACGCGATAACCTTTCAAGTCCCTTCCACATGGTTCCTTCCAAACCTATCTATGATTTCTCCATTCCACCCAGAGCACAGAGCCACACTCCCCCCAGCCTAAGTTCAGGCTGGGACGGAGCATCCACCGTGGATCCATAACGACACACTCCAAGCATCCTTCCAAGTCCACGCTGTTTCCCCATTAGTTTCAAAGATGGCCCCAAAAGCTCACTGCCATGCCCCAACTCCCCTCACCTTCACCATCCCAGCACCGTCCACGTGCTCCCGCTGCGGCCAGCTGGCTGCAGGAATCTGTGGGGAGGGCAGGTGGAGGCAGCCGCGCCACGTTCGCAGCCCGGGGCTGCCATTTCCCTGGTGCGCGAGAAGCCCCAAGGGCTGACGTGCGGCCGCGCCTTGCTGCGCCGAGGGCTTGCCGTGCCCAGGCTCCGCTGCTCTGTCCAGGGCACTGCTACACGGCACCCCCAGGCAGGGACCTACCATCCACAGAATCACAGGGCCAGTTTGGTTGGGAGATCATCTTGAGACCTCTGAGATCATTGAGTCCAACTTACGAACCAACACCTCCTGGTCAACCAGACCATAGCACAACGTGCCACGTCCAGGCTGCCCTTAAACACCTTCGGGGACAGTGCCTCAACCACCTCCCTGGGCAACCAGTTCCAATGTCTAATCACCTTCTTTGAGAAGAAATTTGCACCCAGCAGGGAGATACTGACTCGCAGAAGAGGACGCAAGCCGTAAAAACTGATCCTTTTGTTTATAAAAGGGATTAGCTGAACAATACAACTGGATCTGCTGTCACTGCTCCACTGCGGGCAGTACTAGCAGGTGCTGGTTGTGCAGGGCTTGGATTCAGGAGGAGCTGGATCACAAACACAGGAAGCTAACACATGCAATTAGATGAACAAGCAAGTTTATTTTGCAAAACAATCACTATACAGCAACAAATACAATTGCAAATCGGATTGAAAAACATGAACTATCTACCACCAGCCATTCAAGAAATGCCTCTTTTTATGGTAACAGGCTCTAGAATTACCAGAAAAAACACAGGTTTGTAACAGCAGACTGTATTCCTTGATATCCCAGCATACAGCATGTTATCTTGTTGCCTTTTTCTCTTTGCTAAAGTTGAAGTGGCTTTTATACACTTGACTTTTCCAAGTGTGAAACTGATTTACCTTCCTGCAGTGGCAATTGCTGGAGTTGCAGAGGGAGTTGCTTTAGCAATCTGACTAGTGAGTGAACTCACAGACACCTAGGCTAGAAATCTACCTGCACTGATTTTCACAGCAAATGTCATCTACTCTTCTAGGCATTTGCCTTTGAAGGGACATGTACTTGGGTTTCAAACATTATTTAGTTCAGCATGGAAAAAACTTCTGCTCATGTGGTAGTCAACACAGGCTGCCTTCTGACTCCCTTTGAGTCATGTATTTAGGCAAACTTAGATGTGTGAGCAGTCATGATGAGGTTACTACTGTACCGTAGCAGAGGGCTGAATGAATTCCATTTTCTGCTGTACAGTGAAAATATACATTGCCCTTGTGGGCTCATAATTTCCCTCACCAGGATTAGTTTTTCCTTTGCTGTTGCTGGACAGAGGTTTGCTCAATTTTGATTTCTTTCAGCTTGTGGTTACATAGAAACAAAACTCTGCAGATGAGGCAGAAGCACTCTTTCACCTCTATAGCCAATGGATTATTAAATTTGGGGTGCTCCCCTATGTACCCAAACAAGGTTTCACTATTCCTTTTCTCTGGATTATTTCTGCTTTGTTACAGAGTTGGGTCTCAGGCACCCAACAAACCTGCTGGCTCAACATGCCTGTGTAAAAGAAACACAACAGATGCAGTTTCCAGGAAGCTGGCTCTATCTTCCTTAGTGGGCATTACATATTTACAAACTGTTGTTTTTAAAACGAACACTCTTCTTGAGAAAGTTAAGATTAACATGAGCTTTTCAGTGAACATCTAGAGTCATGTAACGTAACTTGGTTTTTTATTATTATTTAAAAGCACAAAACTCTTAATTTCTCTTCATCTAACTCCACAGCGCTCTAGGATTCTTTCTATGGAAGGATGATAATGATTACAAAGGTCTTTGCTTCAGTCAAGACAAGAAAGCTCATTTTAATGCATGAAATAAATGGCTTGGTGTGTTACACCACTCTAACTTTGGACTCATAGATGGATTAACTAAGCTTAATTTTCTAGAGTACGCCAATTTTAAAAGCAGAATAAAAACACTTGAGTCTCAGGTTAACACTGTTCCCATGAGCTGCTGCTCAGCTTGAGAGAGCAGAGGTTCAATAGTACCATAGTTTTTCTCCCACACTGGCAAAAGGCATAGAGAAAAAACCACTGCAAGGTTAATTTATATTAATTGATAGCATAATCAGAGCAATGTGATACAAATACTGTTGGTTTTCCTTTCTGTCTGTTGTTTTTCTGAAAAAACGGGTAGAAGCTTTTAATACACCTCACTTGACACTGTTTCCACGTGAATTCTTAGGATTACTTTAAGCAAAAGTATAACAAAGACAAGGCAGAAATCAGAATCCTCCAATTACACTTTGGATGGCTCTAAACTCATTGTCCTTTGTATGAAACAACTGACAAACAGTGTTAGGTACTTTATAGTGTGAAAAAGCTTTTTGTAGAGCTGAAATGTCATGTATGGGGATGTCAGAAGTTCATATTCAGTAAAAGTTTGAGACATTTAACCACTCTGTTTTGTGTTTGTACTGCTGTGGCAGCTTAGCCGAAACCCCACTTTGGTCTACTGAATATTTACTGTCCAGTAAATATTTGCTGTCCAGTAACTGCATTACTACCTGAATATAGTGATGGGGAATCCTGTACCATTAATTATTAGAATCTCCACAGACATAAAAATCTGTGAGTCTTTTCAGACCAAACCCCAAAACACACGCACACATAAAAATTAAGAAGGAAAAAGAACAGATCAAAAGTTTCCAAACACATCGTTAACCTAATACATGTATCAAGTATAGCTCAACTGACAGTGCAAAGTTTAGTTACGAGGTCTCAAAAGGAAAAATTAAAACAATCTGCAAGAATGTAAACTCCATATGAAATGTCATTTCATAATGTCTCATGTACACAGGGCATCAGCAGGTGATTATCTGCTGCTGAGGATCATCCCCATCACCAGTGTTCTCTCAATGCCAGTGTTCTCTCAGGTAACTCCACTAGATCGGTTGGTTGTGTATCTCTGCCTTTTATCTTTCATGCACACTTTTTCTTATACTTTTTACAGTCAATATAATCCCACTTTGCTCAGATTTTAAGATTCCCTATTTAACTGATGAATCGCTATGGCAACCAGTCTAGGGAGTTCATTGTTATTTATTCACATATTATAATTTACAGGCATCTGTGCTATGTTTATCACTGTTATCTGAGTGCCTCAGTGTACATGTGAGACATCACTAAAGAAGTGGAAACAACATCTTAATATTTTTTCTGTGTTTCAACTTTAGCAAAAGAAAAAAAATAAATCAAACATTCACTGTTACTATGGGAATTAAACTAAAGACAAAAGCGAGAAAGAGAGAGAAAGAAAGAAAAAGCAAGAAAGAAAGAAAGCAGAAAGAAAGCAAGAAAGCAAGCAAGCAAGCAAAAAAGAACCAAACTATTGTGGATTTTTAAAAAATCTGTAGTCCAAACTCAGCCATCTGTGGAGACCCTTTTACAAATGTCTGGACCCCACAAGAGTCATTCCTTCATGAAGAAAGGGAGGGAAGGGAAGAGGGAAGGAAACCTTTTTCTAGCATCACAGAATAGACTTGCATCTGTCACTAAAACAGGGTCACGGCTTTTAGTTGTTACAGAAAGCAACTTCATGCTACAATTTTCATCTTTTTAAAATGTATTCTTATGAATAGGAAAAAAAAACCCTGCTAACATCTACTTTTACATACCTAAAATTGCAACACCAAAGGGTGCAAGAGACACAGATACTGTGAATAAAGAAGTAGAATATTCAAGTATATGAGGAGGGTGTATCACAAATGGCCACAGAGAAATATATATATCTATAATACTGTATCAAACAGATGGAAAGAATGTGAAACTGGTGGTATGCACACAAATCTAGCTGCTTAATCAACTTTTCTAATCAGACACAAGTCTGTTGGGATATGAGTGCTGCTTTCAGCAGCTTTTTTACGTCACTTCCTGAAGCACGATTCAAATGTTTTCAGCTACTATTTGTAGTTATTAGTTAAATAATTTATTGGCTTTTCAGCTATACACTGACATAATTAACCAGGTTCAAAAAATGTTAATAACTTAATTCAACTTTTGTTCTTCTCATTTATACAAAGTAACACATTTTTTAAATTAAAGTTGAATTTCCCTATATGCCCTTCCTTCTGGTAAGCAGACTGTTAATTTAACCTGTAATAACTTACAATGGGCAACTTTTTATTTTTATTTCCCCATCTATAAATAAAACCGTGGAATGAGCAACTTGGGATATTAACAAGGCTCTTCAGAAGGAGGTGGATGGCCTTCAGGCACATGAAAGGTAAAAATGCATTTTATCATAGTACAGTACTCCATGCAAGACAGAGCAGAGCAACAATTATTGTCCAATGTAACATACTGCTGTATACCCATATAAAGCCAGTGTCTTCCTGTTGGAAATGGAGGTCAGGCCAATTTCTGCATCTATGGAATTTTTTTTTCTGTTTTTTTTTTTTTTAACTGTATGGTAACTACAGGTCTTGGGATGTAACTTAGTTTTAAACATGGTAAAGAATGAATGTAACATCTGCTCTGAGCCCATTCCTGCCAAGAGCTCATGCCTAAATATTATTACTTCATACAATGCAAAATGAGCAAATTCATAACCCCTGCTTGGCAAGGGCTGCTGTGACATCTTCAGCAAGGGTAGCAAGCTGGGGCGATTCAAGCAGGTTGATGCTTCCAGAGGACGAGACGTTGCTGAGTCTGCGCGGCGAGGCCACGCTGGACCTGCCCGGTGACTGCGTGATGATCTCAGCCCCATGATCAACACGGGCCTTAGCGTGCTCTCTGAAGTTAAGCTTCTGGCTGTCAATCTGCTCCAGGAAAGTAAAGAATTTCACACATTAGATATTCACCAAATTATCACATTATAGATAATCATTTGGGCATCATTTTGCTTACTTTTAGAAACTATTAGGATTGACGCTTCTTCACTCCTTGGAAAATTGAAACTGAACATTTTTTCACTTTGTTTAATGGCTACTGGCTTACTGCATTACATTCTCTTACCATTTCTGTCTCTGATGGATGCTGCTTTAACGACAAGTACCATTGTTCCTAGCTGCACAAATTTCATAAGTATTATATGGGCACTCTGATTTGTTTTTAAAATCTATATTTACAAATGTTTGTGGGAGTGATCTTTCTTTCAGAATGTTTTCCTCCTGTTTCAATGGAGTTCTCATCTCAGATCATACCTGTGCTGTCCAACAGTCCCAAACAAGGATTATCTTTAAGGAAAAGACAGTACACACACTACAATGACATTTCACTCTCAGCTTAGATGCGGATGCAAGATTGGTCATTCCAAATTTCAAAGGGAACAAATTGGTATGTGAGTGTGCTTGAAAGAGGTCAGACAGATGTTTCCTACTCAATTCAGAGCCATCACTGAATTCACAGCTCTAGTAATTTCACTGGGACAGGGGCACAGTAGGAGCCTTTTCTCTCACAGCTGTTCCTTTACCTTGACATTACCCCCACCGGGTACATGGTGGGCATTTTCCAGTGAACCAACTTTAGCCTGAGCTTTTTCTTTGAAATCCAGTTTCACACTCTCAATTTTCACACGCCCACCTCCTACAGAGGAAAAGGAAACACAGATTAAGAAACTGAAATGGTGCAGGAGAAAGCGTGACCTGAAGCATGAGTGCACTCACATTACTTCCCTTTTAGTTGAGGTCTAATGGTTTTGGAGAAGCACAGAACAATGCTCTGCATGTTCAGTAAAATATAAACCCTTCAACATAGATTTAAACTTGGAAGCAGTTTAACTGGAGCCCTACTGGGTTTCACGGGATTTAAGCACACAATTAAGTATTGCACTGACTTCAGTCTGTATTTCACTATTATGCCAGAGCACCATCTTTTGTCATTACTTTTTAATCACCTCTCTAAACTAGGTGGTCTCATACATTTATGGCTTTATATATTTAGTTAAGTAGTTTAATGTATTTTTATTACCAAAAAGCATTTTCTCTTTGACTATAAAAGAGAACGGTATCATCCATGATTCTGTGTTCACATAACACTATTAAGTCTTTGCTTTGTCTCACAACCCAGAAATTCCAACAATACCTGGTTTGTGGTGGATATTCTTGAGCGAACCACACTTGGAAGTCACATGACTCAAGTCGATCTTCTTGGTTACAATTTGTACCTGTCAAAAGTGCACACGTGCACAAATTACAGGAATGAAGAGAATAAAATAAATAAAATAAATAAAATAAACAAAAAGCCAAGCCCTGCAGAGAAAGAGTGAGAGGCTTCTACAAACCACTGGAAAAGGAGAAATGGTCAGTAGAAAACAGACCATGCCACGAAGGAGGAAACACCTGATTAATACAGCAAGCTTCCTTCCCACCCAGGGAGATGACAGAGCTAGCTTAAGCTTTACTATTAGCAAAACCAAGAGGAGGATAAAGGAGATCCTTTATCCTTGTGGGTTCTTTCTAAAATGTTTCTGAGCCTCCTCCTTTCAGAGTGGGTGCTCCAAAGCCCTGCACACAGCAGGACCCCTCCTGTTTGCTTCTGTCTTGATTATGCATCCTGGCAACTAGGATATTTTGGTGACTGTTTTTTTCTCTACCATCTGTTTTGTATTTTTCTGCATCTAATTATGGTGTGCGTTTCCTGTCAATCCACTACGGAGAGTCTGAGTAATCTACACATGTGCCTCCTGCACCTGTACCTGAGCAGGCTGAGGTTCAGCCAGCTGGCTCAGTGCTCACTGGAGAGCAGCAGCCCTTGGACCCTCCCTCCTCCTGCTGCTCCATGCCCTGCTGCCAGCCACCTTGCCATGGCTGTGCTGAGCACGGCTTGGGAACAGCCACACTCAAGTGTCTTGCTTGCACCCCCAAATAGCTCCCACACGTGGCCCACAGCCATAAGCATGGAGCTGGCAGGCCCCAAGAAGTCACAGCCCTCCAGGCCAGACAGGAGCTCCAGGTTAACTGCAATGCCACTGCCTTGCTCACCACACCACCAATGACTTACACCAGCACTGGCAGCTGTATTGAACCTGTCTGGATCAGAGATGCCCACACCATCAGCTCTTCCCATCTAGGGGTGATCATTTCCATCAGGACAATTGTAGCCACCTTAAGTTATTCCTGATGTGTGCCCGATAAAACCAGCAGGTGTTTGGTCAAACCCTGGGCCACCTCAGTTTCTTATACTGGAATAATGCTGTGACATCAGCACTCAGCATGCTGGCTGATCACACCCTCTTCTCTGAGCTTTCTTTGTCCTTATGTTTTATTTTTCTTCTTCCCCTCTGCTGAATGCACGTAACTGAAAGGTAAGCTGAGGAAAGACTGGTGCACTGGAAAACGTCCAACGGGGAGGCTGGAGCCTCACTGTGAGCTGCAGTCTCTTTCTGGAAATTACTTTCTTGGGCTGCTTCCATGAAAGAAAGGCACTGAACCATTTTGGTTTACACCGCACATTCACTTGGGCATTTAGAGATAACCCTTGGGCACTTAGAGATAACCCTTCTGTTATCATTTCCTTTCCCTGTGCAAGTTCTGAAAATGTGTTGTGCTCTGTGGGGAAAGATCAGAAGGCCACCACTGCATACACAGGGCTCACACGACTACCAGACCAAACTCACATGTGAAACAGCAGCGAGAAGGAAAGTAGTTCTCAGAGGAAGGGAGACAGAGGGTTCTGGCTGTGTGAGGTGGGTCACCACAGTGGAAGTGCCTGTTCACAGGGTGTCCATACTACTTACATTTCCTCCCCCTGCAGAATGCGTGATGTTATCTCTGGAACCACACCGAGACTGAATATCGCTAAAATCGATCTTCTTGTTTAAAATCCTAACCTAAAAGGAATCGGAGGTAACTTACTACATACCATACACACAGTCAGGGTGCAGGACGAGGAAACCAGGGTAATTTGCCTCCTACAGTGACTCCTTCTTCTGACACTTGTATTGAAATGTGAGAAAGTAAACCCCATCAGTCTCTGTGCTTAGTATGTTCACACAGCATCTGTAAATACATTACACTGCTCTTTTTCTACCCCACAAAATGGTGGTGAAATACAAAAGGGAAAGTTTTATACTGGGAGGTATGAGAGGTGGCTTTTCCCTGAAAAATTTAAAGAACTCCGTGCTTGCCCGGACTGGGCCTAGTCCTTGGACAGCCTGTTCTAGGCTCTATTGAGTCACATTCAGTATTTCTGCTGAACTGGCCACAACAAGATGGGAACCCTCCTTCTCACTGCTCAGCACTTCAGCCTTTGATGCAGAAATCCCGGATCCAGCCAGCACAGGCACAGGCTGAAATCCTGAGGTATTTCAACCCTCCTTCTGCCATACAGCTGTAACAGCAGCTACATACATAAAACAGACCTCAGTGTCCTGTCAAAGGGGAGCAACAAAATTACTTAAACTGTAGTCAGAGCTCTCTACTGCTTTCCCTCTTTACTGTCATCTATTACTGGGCAAGGCAGAAAACAAAAGCATCTGGAAACCTAGAGCTGCAACTACTGCTTTGTGATTTCTGGTGCCGGCCACGGATTTGGGCACAACTACTTTCTAGTGCTAGCAGCACTGTGCTTCTCCCCTGTGCTCTTTGTCTCTTCACACAATAAGATATGGTTCTTGCTTTTCCCTTGATGATGCCAGCCTCCCTTACACACGCTAGGAGTCCACATTTTTAATATGCTACCTTAGCCACAGATGCACTGTAGGCATAGCACAGTGGAGGCAAACTCTGTCAAGGGAAGGGCAGGGCAGGGCAGGGCAGGGCATGCTGTCCCATGCTTGACCCCCATGGCAAAGCAGTTCCTCTACTTAGCAGAACTCAGGTGCCACCAATGATTGCACTCCCAGGGAATGATATGCAGCTGGATGGCAATTACTAGTGGGCAGGGACAACTGGGTGCACACCTGACTAACACCATTTTCAGATTTATTTCTGAGCAAGAGCAGGGGATTGTACTTATCAGTAGCAGAGTTTTCAGGTGTATCAGGTGTTTCTATCCAAGGCTGCACCTGCCTTCTTTGCATCAGAATGCCACCCATGCAGCATATTGTTTCTCTGGGTTAAATATGAAATCTTTAATCAAATGTTACATTGGATTTTATTTTTTTGTATTAATATGCAATAGGAATTTACACTCTTTCCTGTACAGAAAGACACAAATTTGGGTCACTATCTATGCACTTTGCTAAATGGCACTTACAGAGCCTTCACTGACATATTACTTAGCACAGCTCTATTGGCTACTGTTGTAGGTAAACCTACAGTGACTAACCAATACTGAGATAAGACAGAGGGAAATGCACCCTGGGGTTCCTTACTGCAGCTTCTCACCAGTTCAGGAGCACAAAGCAGCAGCAAAACAGCTGAAGCAGTCAGTGGGAGGAAGCAGAACCCTGTGAAGTTTCTGCTCCATGGCTTCAGGTCCCCAAACTGCCCCGATAAATCTGAGAGACATCACTACCTCTGTGCCCCACCTCTTCAAACTAGGAAAGTCTATTTGCCCTCTTACAGGGGCATGAGGTTTTGCAGCTTTTAGCTCCTGCAGTGGGGATAAGAGCACATTTAGACAGTGAGTTGAATCCTCTGGTACTGAGCACCTGGAGTGCACCCTTAACTTAAACCCAGTAAACTCCCAGAAGAAATGTTCAGAGGGACACTCTTTTCAGCTAATATGAAGAAGTTCTTCACAGCAAGCTGTTTCATGGATCCTTCTTATTACATATAACAACTAAAGCAAGTTATTAGAATGTTAAAACATTTTTTAATTTAAACTTTTAGTTTAAAGGAAAAGCTTTCCTTTAACTGGTAAAGATCTGTGGTGATGGCATGTTCAGTAATAACAGTGATGACAGCACCAGCAAACCCTACAACTCGTAGGTCACCTTCAGGAGGGCATCTTCAATAGTCAGACTGATTTCTGTCTTTTCCCCCTCCCATCTGCTTATCTGTCCAAGTAAACCAATGTACCCTGAAACATGAAAGCAAATTCCTTTGAAATTTTATGCTTGTGCTTTCTCTCAATATACTGTTTGTTTAAAAATGTACCCCAGTACTATATAAGACACATGTCACATCAGTTACAGAAACACACATCAGATGTGCATTCAGATCTGGTTTCCAGACAGCTTCAGGCCAGACACAACTGGGCAAAACAGAAAGCCTGCCCGGCACTTTCTGAGCACATCTCTCAGTGATGGATCAGCAGCACCTCTTAGCTATGGCCACAGGGATTCATTTGCTCTGAAAATGCTGACTTAAGGGTCATGGCAAGACTTCTGCACTGTGGACTGGGGGCCTGTAGCTTAAAATGGAGCCAAAGCAAGATGAAAGGTTGAGAGAGTGCCCTTGATCAAGCGCCTGAAGGTTGATATGCACTCAGAAGTCTGACATTTTACGAGTCTCGTGGCCCATGGACCTGGCTAGCAGATATATAAAGAACCAGTCATCTCAATTATCCTCTCTGTCTCACTGGGTGAAATGTGTCCCTGTGCAGTGGGGCCAGCAGGAGACCTATGCATCATTTGTATCCTGTGCTGAGGACTGGAGAGAGCTGAGTGATGTGGATGCATTCTGCTGGTCACCTGGAACAGGGAGGAACTGCACTGATTCAGGTTTTCCCTGATGATCTGTTTCTCCCTTTCCTGGGATATATCAGTATTCCTGCACATATTTAAATTATAACTGCCCTCTATAACTAGGTGTTCCACAAATGAATGGAGCTTTGTTTCCTGTAGATTAGAGCTCTAAACTGCTTGATTCATCCATCCTATATACTTCAACAAGCCCTATCCCCTCTTGCCAGCATTTTGACCCAAGCTTTCTCCCAAGTCTGCTAGACTGGGCCAACAGGCTAATACACAACCAGCCAATTGTTTGTTGTCCCTGATTGTGGAGAAGGGCTGAGTTCACTGCCTTTACCCCAGTGATGGTGTTACGCTGAGTCTCTATTTTATACCCTGTCAACAACTATCACTCAGTGTGGAAGGACCACCTGTATTTCTCATCACTGCTCCCTTGCCAGCACTGGCTGAAATTGGGCAACAAGTTCCAAATGAGTTGAGAAAGGCTGAGATTGCCAGCCAGCCAATGTGACTGCAGGAGCTGTTTCCTTTGAGAAATCAGACTGTAAACAGGAGAGGGAGCTTACGAGAAAGGGACAGGAACCATTTAGGCTGAAGAGAAACTCTGGTTTGCAAACAAAGAATGTAAACTGACTGTGAACCATTTGAAGCTGGCATCTGGAAGGAAATTTTTAACTATCAGAGCAGGGAGGCTCTGGAACTGCCTCCTGAGGCAGCACAGCTACAAGAAAATGGTAAACTTTTATGATGGCACTTCATGAAAGCAATTAGATGATGCAGCTGCCTGCAACTGAGACAGCACAAATGCTATGACTCACCAGGAAGGTTCTTTGTGTTCTGAATCTCTATGTACATCTTGTGTGTGGGTGGAGGTGTGGTAGGGATGCACATATATGCACTTCAATTGTGCTGAAAGTTAAATGAAAGATCAAGCCCGCTCATGCTCTCATTCAGGAAAGAGAACATTTTGTCTGTGGTAAAATGAAAGTCTGTGGCAGAAACAGGACTGCTTCCCATTCACACTCTCTAGACATCCCAACAGGATAATGCCCTGATAGAGTCCCTTGTAAGCCTTGCTCTGACCTGCCAGTTTGAAGCGGGTACATTCTCTTCTGATGTGATACTGGTTTGCCCAGGTATGCTGAAAAGGGCCTGGAAGTCAGTATTTTGATTAAGACGAAGCTGAGGTTCTTCAGTATTTGTCATAATTACGTAAAATTAAACCACAGGGGAAAATTAAAACCTTAGGGACAATGCCATGTTTATTCTACAAAACTGGCTTCTGTCTGAAGCCCTGGAAGTCTGACAGACCTTCCCCTCACTCTGTCCTCTGATGACTCCTCGTCAATGGTCCAGAACTGAAGCCCAAGGCAGACTGTGTACCTTACGTACATAATATGGCCTCAGTGACTCCCACTGCTTCCAGAGAGTCCCCAGCAGGACTGGGAGAGTACACTCCAACACCAGCTATGCAGTTTGAATGCTACCTGTGAGAGCTCTGGGCAATGTGGAGCATTTATGCATAGCCTGCCAGGGAAACAAGTGTGGAAGGTATTTTTCTCAGAGTTTATTTAGATGAGTCATATATTGCTCTGCACTCAGCAGAGTTAACTAATTCTGTTCCTACTCCTTCAGTGGCTTGACTGGCAATCAGAACAGCTGGGGGCTGTGGTCCAAGGGCAACATCTACACAAGAGCAGAGGGAATAGTTTTGGGTTAAGCTGGCTGGCACAACAAGAAGAAGAAGACAGGCTATGAGACACAATACTTGTGAATCTTCCAGTCAGATAGATGCCTCCTGTTAGCAGAAAATGAGTTGGATTTCAAAGACTCTATACAACAGTTTGCAGGTCCTCCTCTGCTGGTACTACACCACTGTGTTCGTGATGAGCAGAAATTTGTAGAAACACTGGGAGGAAGGCAGAGAAATGCCTAAGAGAATTTACTTCAGTTGTGTTTAGCAGTTTAGTTCACTGCTAAAGACAACATCAATGTTCAAAAGCTGCTTATGCAAGAGAAAGAATTATATTCCATTGCTGCCTAGGATACTTCAGTTCAGCTGCTTTTCACAAGAAGAGGAAAAGTCCCTAACTTATCAACATCTGGGCAGAGAACCCATAAACAGCTTCCCTTCTACGGCATACTACACTGGTACACATTGAAACAGATGTATGAAGAACAGAAATCATGATGCTGATGAAATTACAGGCTCTGAATATATTTTCCAAGAAGATGATGGCTTATGTTCTCCCTGCCTTGTAATTAAGGCCTCTGAGAAGCTCTGCCACAAATACTGCCTAAAGCATTTAAAAATACTCTTGCTTGGCTCTACTTGCTGTTTAAACATGCTGTGGAGCTGTGACACTGGGAAAAGCTTCCAGACTCCTAACATCTTATCAAAAAAGGGAAGGTTCCTTCTATTTACCCCAGCAATCTGACTGAGCAATATGCCAAGAACTAAACATTACCTCAGCGTTTGATCTCCAGGTTAACACAGGTATTTAAGCAAGACAAGAATTGGTTTTGCACAGGAAGTAAGGTTAAGGTTAAAAACTGATTAGAATCAAGAGAGAGTTCAAAGTGCTTCCAAATTTATCTGCTGCCAAGGACAGATGATATTAGTCTTCATGCTCCTGGCAGAGGCCATGGGGAGAGGAAAGGGAGATGGAGGGTATTTATTTGGCCTAGCAAAGTCCTTGAAGAGACTGTGCCTCAGATTTTCCACACCTACAGACAGGGCTTGTGATCATGTTCAGCCTTTACGCTCCTGGAATTACATACACCAGCATACATACACCAGCAAGGCTGCCAGTCCAGAAGCTAGCGAAATTCAAAATAAAAGGCTGTGCTGGACATAGGCAAAACAGTGTACCATTCTCACCCTGCTCTTAGTAAAGGGTGAGCAAGGTACAGTCATTTCTGACTTCTAAAACCATACTGAGAGGCAGACACTGAATAGATAATATTTCAGCCTGAACATTAAACTGTGAAACAAACAACTGGCAATAGATACTTTCAATGGGAAGTACCAGTAAAACAGAAATATTACCTTGTGCTCAGCCAAGTCTTGAATCCTTGCACAGGACAAGAGTGGCTGATTTACAAGTTTCTTTCTACCTACCTGCACATCATTGTATTGAAGTAATTAATAAGATGGCCATACTGAACTAGGCATGTCCCTACCTACAAGGGGAGGAAAGGCCTATGGAGAAATACTGAGAGGTTCTACATAATTATGCTAGAAGTACAAAGTGAAGTGACCATTTTCAATGCCAAAGAGTTTACAGTTAATAGACAAGAGCTGAATTTGACAGAGTTCAAGGAAGTCCAAGATCCCTGTCAGATGAACTGTAGCACATGTTCTGCAATCACACTCCTCACTAAAGATGGAGAGCTGATCAAAAAATTGTAAAAAAGTATTGAAGATTCACACGCACCAAGTAAAAAAATCGTGGGAATGCAATTAATTCACCTCAAGCACAAAATCTTTGGTTTAGTATTTCCTTTAGCAACAACAACAAAACCCCAACAACAAACAACCTAACAAATTTTGCTAAAATTCAAAGTCCAATACTTAAATTTTAGACACAACAGTTCCTACTCATGGAAAGAATACTATTAGCTTCAAATACCAAGTGTTGAGCATCAGGTATCAGTTACCAAATCAGTTTCCATATCTTTGAGAAGGGATGAGTTTTGAGTCACTGCATCTGGAATTTCTTTATTCCAGCATAATGGAGACAATTAGGTGGTTCAGTTCAAGTTCAAAAATACCTTGCAGTCATCTCTTCATGCCAGCTGACTTTCCCAACATTAAGCAGATATGTCCCTTAGCATCTCTTTACTGGTCAAATCCAAATTTCCGATATGAAAATTAAGGCTTCTATTCTTTTCTTTCTGCCCTTTCCTGTCTAACAAAACAAACTTTTTCTAACCTTTCCATGCAAAATGGAACACTATTATATGATGAAACAGCTCTGATCCAGATTACATACTGCCTGAACATTTTTCCCAAAACAACAACCTTTCTAATTTTATTTCTCAAAATCTAGACTAATTAGAGCTCAGCTGGGAACACCTCCTTTGCTGAGCTTGCTGCTGGGATAACTCAGCCTTTCACAGGAATTTACGTCCTGGTAATTTCAATCTACTCTAGGAAAAAAAAATTCTCCCCATGCTTATTAATGAGAGAACAACAATGCATGGTACATCATGGCAGGGACTTGAGTCTTCTAACATTAGCCAGATAAGAGCTGGAACTGGTTGTTAAGCTACCAGCTGTAGTTGGTGGAAACATACTGAATTGTTCAGTAAGTGGTACCTCCAGCCCTAGACTGAACACCTGACTGGCAGAAATCAGGGCACTGCTGCTCACTGCCTCCAAAAAACAGACATATGGCTACTGCAGTGGGTAGAAGTTTTCCTAGTGGCTAGAGCCCTTGAGACTACTTGGGAACCTCCTGACTGTGGTTCACAGTTTGCCTTACAGGCAGGGTGCACATTTTACAGCTGGGTTAGGTACAGCAGTGATGTTACTCTGTCACCGCCATAGAGGAAGTCCTAATTCCCTGCTCATTTCTAGAAATCAAATGCCTTTCCTCAAAAAAACCTTTCTGAAACTTGCTAGAGGCTGGCAGTGATTGTGTAATTTTTCTAAAATATTACTCAGGAAGAACATCTAGCTTTTTATCCAGAATAATTCAAGGCTTAACTGTACAGACTGTACTCAGGCAAGCCTTCCTTTAAACGAGTGCAGTCTGAATACAGGAGCTGCAAGATGTTACTTCTGTCCAATCTGCAATTATCAGCCAAAATTCTAAATTTCATAAACTTAAAAATTACAGGTTTGAGTTCTGACAGAGTTTTGAAGGTGTACCTGAAACTCCTAATCTCTCTTCACATTTGTAAATCTGCAATTAACAGGTGGTGAATCTGTTTCTAATTTTCAGTGCAGAACAAATTCCTTCAAATGTCTTGCAAATCCCCAAACCTGGGACTGTACAAAGAAAACAAAAGCAGACTGACAGAGATTCATTTATTTTACAGTTTTAAATTGTGCACTAGACAAAGGCACAAACTTATTCCAATGAGTGCAGCCAACAATGTGGAAACAATTGCCTCCCAGTCTCTCAGCTGCATCATGTAACAACAGCCATGTTCCATGTCAATCCACACCTCCCTGTACAGCTACCTTACCTGCCTCTGGCTGGGGAAGGCACCGAGTCCGGCCCTTATAAGCTAAATTATGTTCATCACTGGCCTGTGCAGGAACATCCTCTTAACTTGGGCCAAAGTGGTTTTGACTCAACTATGTTGCAGATCACGGACTGGAGAAAAAGCACATGATGTGCTGGAAGGAGGGTGGGATCCAGCAACAGCTCAGACTGCACTTTTTGTGAAGCCACCACCTTTCTGGACACGCTTCAGCAGCCATTGCACCAACAGTACATCGCTTACAGACTTTCAGATTTTGGGCAGTCATGAGTGTTCATAAAGAGGTGCAACGACACGTGAAACAGCAGGAGGAAGAAGAATTACAAGATGGCACCTCAATGGGAACTTAACTGAGAACTTCTGACTTGTCTTTCTCGAGGAGGTGCTCACCTCTGGTGCACCAACCTGACCTGTCTGTGTCTGTACTGACTGCACCCCGGCACGCTGTCACTGAGGCAGGGAACAGGCCAGAAGCCCACTGCTCTCTGCAGACAAGGTTTTAAATTGCGATGATGGGGGCCTGGGGGTGTGTTGTGGGGGAATCTCTCCTGCCATCCCGATGCCTTTTTGCTGGTCCTAAAATTATGAGTCAGACACAGGGTGATAAGAAGGGGTTACCTTTATAAGGATCCTTAGATGCACAATTCGCCAAGTGGAAAATGCCAAAGATGCATACACAGCATAATGCGTATACAATTTTTAGAAGTTTTGCAAATTAGCATCTCTGACAAGAATCCCCAATTAGAAGCATAGTTGGTGAGATAATCTCCCCAGGTCAACTCTCTTTCAAATTTCCCTTCCTCTAGGTAGGGACTAAACTCTGTTTATAAAAATATGTCTCCAAGAGCTGGTCTCAACCTTGGTTGCCAGGAAGAACCAAGACAGGATAGGAGTCTCTGACCCCCTGCTTGGAACTTTTAGAATGTGTTTTGTCTTTCTGCTTATTGGGTAGGGTAAGGAAAAGTACTGGAGCTAGGCTATGAATACAACAATAGGCTAAATATATGTGTAAAGAATACACAGAACATATAAAAGAAAAAAAAAGGGGAAAAAACCAATTTGGCATCAATCCAAACTGATTTTGAAGCTAACAGAAGACATTCAAGCCTCCTTCTCTGCCCACCTCTGAGATGTCTTCCCAGTGCCAGTCTATTTTATCATCTAACGCAGATGCATATTCTCCTGTGGTTTTTGGAAAGCATCTACTGAATAGTGGTGTCATCAATTTGTTCAAACTTTCTGACCCATTACTAGTTGCACTTTGTTTTCTACAGTTTAGTGAAGACGGTGAAGCTCTTCCTTAATCTTCCTAAAAATCTCCAAGGAAACATTTCATTCTTCAGCATGGCTTAGATATTTCATTTTTCTATGTGTCATCTTACTTCTTACAAGGTGGCTGGCTGTCACTATAATTAGTGGTAATTTAAATCTTATGGATGTAATTTTAGTTTGTGCAGCTCCATTCACTTTGATGAAACTCTGCTGCTTCACATCCACTGAAGTTCTTGCCCATGGCTGAGATTTTAGGCATGCATTTTAAAAGAAAATTAAAAGAAATCTAGGTTAGTTTTATCTAAGTTGCTGGCCTATGACGCAGTATAGGTACCCTGCCTTGCCAGGAATGAAAAGACTCAATTAGTGCACTTCTGTACTCTGATATGGTACCAACCACATTCATAGACAGAATTTTAAAAAGAAAACCAAAAATCTGAACAAAAAAAACCACAACAAAAAATCAGCCTTGGCATCTGAAACAGATTTCTAATCCCTTCTCCCAGCTCCCCATGATTCCCTTGGGCTGTCTGAGAAATAACAGATGCAAATGGGTTACTTTTGAAAGCACAGCATTTTCTTCCACAGTGTGAAAATCCATCTAAAGCCCAGCAAGACATACCCATGAGCAAGTTGCCTCTGAGCTTTGCCAATAATGATACATTCCACCATACCATACTGTACCATGAAGAGAACACCAGACAACCAGCTCCTGGCTGCATCACAGGGCAGAGAAGCCCACATTTCTCCCCACTGCAGAAAACCAATTAAACATATCTCAAGCCATTTACTCCTAGTAGGAGCTTAATGCAGCGCAAAGTTAGCTGGTTTCTTCCCCTAAAAGCATTCTCTTCACATACCACACTCACACAACCCCCATCAGGTGGAATGATTTATCCCCTTTTCTTTGTTTCTGTGGCTGGCAAGTCAGAGCTGAAGTAAAATCAGTCTGCTGTCTGATGAGCTCTTGATGAAATTCCAGGCTGAAGCACTGCACTTCTTGATTTATTTAGCATTCACACATCCCCAAGAGCTTGTTCAGTTTTGCATCCCAGCCTCTGGCAATTTTCAGAATGCAGCTTTCTCTAGAACAGCTCGAAGTTAAGAGAAGTCCTTGTGCCAGGTTTAAATATACTGCTGGTAAAAGGATAGTCTGTCTCCAAATGACCCTTTTGGGCTGCATATCTGTACTCCTTTAGTGGTTTGCATATTATGTTTATGTACTTGACTTGCCCAGATATACTCTGGGTTTTTCTCTGCTTGTTTTTTCCTGTGGCTATTGCTATCAGCACTTCCAGTTCAGGTTATAAAGCAGCTTTCTGTTTGTTTCATGTATCATCACTAAAAGCAAATAGCAGATAAGACCTCATTTCAGCCAGTGAAATATTGCTACCAGACATTAAAGAACTGAGCAGACACAAGGAAATGAAATTAGCTTTCATGTGTTGCTCTTACAGACCCTATAAAATTCAACTGTAGAAAATGGAAAAGAATTATCCTAAAACCTCTTGTCTAGACTGAGCAACTGTGGCATAAAGGAGACATAAAGGATAAATTCACTGAGCTTCTCTTTGCCCAACCACAGTTAGTGGCCACATACGATTGGAACTAAAAATGCTTTAGCTTCAGTGACATTTTGTTCACCCAGCAGATTTCCCCTGTGATGCCAGCTGCTGTGCCATCCTTCATTACTCAGCAAAGACTCTGAGCAGCTCTTCAGAGATGCTCAGGAAATTTAGCTGTCTAGGCATGGTCTCTACAAAGAAATACAATTTGCTGTGGCTCCCTGGTCTTGTATAACTGTTACAGTCCAGAGAGAGTAACAGAGAGGAGGAGGACAGGCTACCATGGTGCTGGTTCTGGGCCCTAAGTCCAACAGCTGGGCCTGTATGAGGAATGCTAATCCAGAAGCACAGTCTGAAGTGCTGGAGCCCCTGCATATCACGACCATCTGCTACACAGTGTGTCAAACGGAGTGAAATTTCTATGCAAAATAATCACACCTGTCAAAATAAAGGCAGAAGTACCTTTGCTGAGGCATTATCTTCTTGACTTTATGAGTGACTGGCTACTGTCCAAAGCCTGGAAAGTACTGAATGTGTTAATTTACCACGAAAACAGGATCAACTCCTTAGAGATATCTTATTGTTTAAAGTATGAGCCTGGTCTTTTTCTCTGGAAGACCTACAGAAGGCACAGGGCTGCAATGTTAAGTTTTGATTCAATTTATTAATTTTTTCTGGGACAGTGTTAGGCAAACCTCACTGTTCTGTAAATTCCACTATCAATTCCAATATTCATACATATATATAAGTATCTGATCTGGAAACACTGTGCAACCCAGCTTTCTGGAATGTGTTGTTTTCAGGACAACCGAATGGGGAGCATGTTATTCACCCTGATGTCCTGTCCCTGGAGGCAGCTGAGAAAGGAACCTTTCATAAGCACTGGCATTGCCGTTGCTGTAACTCAGGAAGTAAAAGGGAGGTGAAGGCTCTGGGTGTTTTCACCATATGATTCTGTCTAGAATCAATATGAAATACACACATACTCCTTACAAAAAATACATCAACGTAATTGTTTAGACCCACAAGACTGAGTTGTCCATATTGTCAGCATAAATGTTGGTAAGTTGTATTCTTTTTTCCTCTGCCAGCCTCTTTGTTGCTAAATCACATAGAATATCTATCTATTGGTTTTATAACTGTGGAGTTACAGAATGTAGGTAGCAGGGCAGCAGGCCTTGAAGGCCACAGTGACCTTCTGGTCTGGAAGAAACCCTGGGACCCATGAAAAACATCCTAGTCACAGGGGAAGTGGAAGGAGAATGCATGGTGGGTTTGTGAACTGCTGGACCTGTCAGAAGTGAGAAATACCATTTGTGACCTTAAAAGGTATTGTTTACCTGTTGCCATAAAAAGTACTGCTGTGAAACAGAATGGGTGACTGGGGCACACTGTGGTGTAGAGTTATTTCCTGTTTGTGTGATGGTATACAAGGTTTTATTGCTGCGTAATGAAGCACTTTTGTCACATGCCACCATCCCATCAAGTCTGTACCTCCGTAATCGCCACAATAACTCCTTAAATATTAACAGAATGGATGGCTTCCTCCTGTAAGCTAGAACAGTTCTTCCAAATGGAAGGAAAAACAAATCACTTGGCCATAATTTTGGCTTTTAATGCCATCTGTGTTAGAATTTCTGCATTGCTGAAAAATGAGGGAAGACTATTCCAGCTCTGGCTTTGGCTCTGTTTGGTAGAGTATCACGCAAAGACTCTGAAGAGGAAGGTATAAGCACCATACCTCAGCAAGATTTATGGTACTTCCTATCTGACTGTCCCTCAGTCTCCAAAAGCTTCTGCTTAGCATGAAAGCCTCCATTTTTACTGCCCCTACCAAAATTTGGCAAGTTCTGTCTGTAATAACAGGGGATTTCAGCAAGGCCAAGTGCAAGGTCCTTCACATGGGCCAGGGTAATCCCAAGCACACATATAGGCTGGACGAAGAATGGATTGAGAGCAGCCCTGCCAAGATGGACTCTGGGGTGCTGGTGGATGAGCGCTAGACATGAGCTGGCTGTGTGCACCTGCATCCCTGAAACCAACCATGTCCTTGGGCCACATTCAAAGAAGAGTGATCTCTAGGTTGGGATGAGGATTCTGCCCCTCTGCTCTCATGAGACCTCCCCCAGAGTACAGTGTCCCCAACAGAGGAAGGACATGAACCTGCTAGAGCAAGTCCAGAGGAGGGCCATGAAGATGCTTAGAGGGCTAGAGCACCACTGCTACAGACTAAGAGAGTTGGGATTGTTCTGCCTGGAGTAGAGAAGGCTCTGGGGAGACCTTAGAGCCCCTTCCAGTGCCTAAAGGGGCTCCAAGAGAGCTGGAGAGGGACTTTGGACAAGGGCCTGGAGTCACAGGACGAGGTGGAATGGCTTCAAACTGCCAGAGGGCAGGGTTAGCTGGAATGCTGGGAAGAAATTCTTGATTGTGAGGGTGGTGAGGCACTGGCACAAGTTGCCCAGAGAAGGGGTTGATGCCCCATCCCTGGAAGTGTTCAGGCCACATGGGAGTGAGCTAGAATTAGATGATCTTTAGGGTCACCTCCAACCCAAAGCATTTTGAAATCCTTTGATTTTGCCACCCTACACAACAGGTTCAGTCTTCAGCTGAAAGCAATCCTTATGAAAATGTGCTTCATTGCATAACTGCAAGGTATTAAATTACCTCTTTTTTCAGCTTTTAATCACATCAAGATGTCACTGAATTCTTGTTCTTTCAGTGAGACTAGAAAACCCTGATCTGCCTTATGATACATTCTTATGTGTACACTTGCATACATCCTCCAGTTTATACAATTTAAGCCCTGTTCCTGTTTGTTTGAACCCAGCACCAAGAAAACCAGTTAAGTCTAATATCTGCCCCCTTCCCTCACCTTTATCATGGGATGCACTTACCACGTCGGAGGCTGCAACCCTCATTAACTTCACCCTACAAAATGCACATCACATTGGCACAGGAGAAGGCAATGTGCTGTGTAATCCTGCTAACATATATGTGGGTTGATTTTCAACTCATTTGAATTAAACAAACCTCGTATTTGCCTGTACTGATAAAGACTAGATCAGCAGCAACTGCTGAGACTCAGGCAGAAATGTATCTATGGATTGCAAACTCCTGTTTGAAACTTTTTAATGGATCTCAGTTAGGCACTGTTAGTTTTCATGTGGCAGGATAGTTTCTGAAGATTGTCCTTGTCGTTGCCATTTAACATCACTTAAACAAACAAGGGATTTGGAGAACAGAAGTAGCTTTACAAGGCAACTCAAAATGGCTCCTATTCAGTGCCTATCACAAAGGTGAACACATAAGAGTAAATAACATATGGATGAACATAAAGAGTGGAATCCTTACCTGCCCTCCTTTAGGCTGGTATTTGATATTATCTGTTGACCCAATTTTGGACCTGACATTCTTGAGGTCAGGTAGAGGCTGATTAATAACTCGTAGCTGCTTTGGAGTGGCTGGAGATTTAGGAGGAGTGCGAATTATGGCGACTTTTTTCTCAGTAGGTACCAGTATTGCAGATTTGGGAGTCCCAGGAGTGTGGGGGGTTCTGGAGTAACTGGGTGTCCCTGGAGTGCCTGGGGTACGGGAGGCATAGCTTGGTGGTGTCCCTGGGGTGATGGCAGTGGAGCCAGGAGTAGTGGGGGTAGAAGTTCCACTTTTTCCTGTTCTGCTACGAATTGGCTCTGATCCTGCATTCAAGAAAAAAAATTGCTTTAGAGCCACAGAAGGACAGCTCTTCTTCCCTTTGTACTCCCAAAACTGCATCCCTGTGTGCCAGGTGAGACACAGCTCTTAAGATGGCAGTGCTACTGCTGAAATAGCAGCCTGAATGTATCTCTCTGTGTCTTACTTTGCTAATAAACCTGCCAGGAAGTGCCTTGCCATGAGAGGTTGAGCTATTGCCCCCAGAGTGACTGAGCTCTCCATTCTGTAACACAGGAGTGCTTCCCAGAACACCTACGCTTTCTGCAAAGTTGCCTAAACAAGGCACATCATCACATTTATTTCCATTTTGGGGAAAGGACAAGAAGCATCCTTGCAATCCAGCCTTTGGGACTCGATCCAACCAATTTCAGTGGATCTGGGCAATAAACTAGAAAGCAGTAAAGATTCTGATGATATTCCTGAAATGAAAAGCTGTGAGTGCCTGGCTGATGCTGTTTGTCATACCGCTGCTGGTAAACTGCAGGTGAAGCCCAGGTGGGGATTCAGCTGGTACAGAAGCCATAGCTCTGTTCTGTGGATGGGTAGATGTCCTCACATTAAATTGCTATTTTTCCTTAGTGCAGTGAAAGAAAGCCATTACCAGAAGCAACCTTGATAAAAAGTCACATTGTACTTACATCTGCATGCAAGTTAAAAAACCCCAACTATATCATTTTGTAGCAGCTCCGTTCAGTGTTTATGGCATTGCCAGTCCTTTTCACTGAGCACAAGGATCAGTTTAGCTATGCTTTCTTCAGCCAGCTCTGCTCCTAACTCTCAAACATAAATAAACAGAAGCTGAGATATCTCCAAGGTAAAATTTTGCTGAGAATACTTATGGAGAGAAAGACCAAAGCAACTCTCAAAACCTGAGAACACCAATGCTGAATGGGTGCATGTATGTCTTCACTCTTCAAATGTTCAGAAATTATAAAACAAATGGGCCTCTCTAAAGCATCCAGTGGGACTAAACAAATTCTTATTTAAAGTATTTGCTAATAATTCTCTTTATGCAATGGTGGTGGCCCAAACCCAATGCACTGCTGCCCCTGGGGCTCAGGAGACACTCTTTGCTCTACATGATTCATTAGGTAGCCTGAACATACTCCACTCACCTCCCATTTCCCTGAACAGGTTTCTTTCTTTCCAAACCAACCCTAAAGCTTCTCACTACACCATCTGAGACAGAAAGCGGATTATTTTTTTCCCACTTCCTTACAGGTCTGGTATATTTATTTTCCATTCCTCAGCCCTTCGCCACACTGCCAAATGCTTAATGGTCTCTCACTCCTGGTCAGGAGAATGGGCTGGCTGCTATGACAGCTGGAGGTCTCTCTGCTTTCAAATGGTTTCTGTTTTACCTTTAGAGCATCACTTATGAATTTCAAAGGACGTTTTTTGCATAATTTAATCATCTACTTCCCTTAAGCTGTCTTAAAAAGGACTGAGATTGGTTTCTAAAGAGAGAAGACAGAAGAACTCTGATTGGAAAGCTATATGTGGGTTCTAAGGCCTGACTAAAAGTTCTGGGGTTAGTTAGGAAATTGTCTTTGTCCTGTAATTTATTTTGACTTGTGATTTGATAACTTTGGTCTTCATAAAAGGAACCTAGCTGATTCACTATCTTAACTGCCCCCAGTGAGTCACTCTGCTAGCGAACATCTCAATTCTCAGCAGAGATTTTACCCTAGGATTGGAGCACAGGGAGATAATTACTGAGAAACAGCAAATTAATGACTGTAACCATCAGGTTCACTTTTCCAAGATCCATCAGAATATTTCAGATCCATCAGAATATTTCAGTTTGCCTACTTCAGTTTTGACTCATTATTTCTTGCTGCTATTTGTAAATGCTATGTGTTAAATACCTCACCCAGCTCTGAGCTCCCTGCAAAGGTACTTTCTAATATCAGCAATTATTCTGGCCAGCAGTCCTGGCTCTGGGCACTGCAGGTGCATCCTGTCCCTGGTTTCAGGGCATACAAACAAAACCAGCCTGTGGGCTCTAATTTCCAACAGTACACCCCAGACCCACCGCTCTATGTCAAAGTTAGGAACACATGATGCTATGCAATGTGACAAATCTAATGAGGATGGAGACACCCACAGCAGTAGGAGAAGGTTAATATGCAAAAAAAAGACAACATACGGGTGGTCCGTCGTACTGAAGAGGAAAGAGAAGTTGTGAGGGAGACGGAGTTCTCCTCTCTGTCTCCTGATACACCTCGTCGAGGAGGAAGGATAGAGGAAGGTCTTGGTAGAGATGACCGCTTCTCAGGGCTCTTGCTTACTCCATCCTAATAGCAGCACAATAACAAAGGAAGGTTTAGTTTTCAAAACTCACTCTTTGGGCTATATTTCCTGTATCTATACACAGAGGGGGAAACCTCATCCTATGGGCCCAGTTTGCTCCTCACACAGGAACCTGAGGGGATCAGTCACCTTCCATGCTCTGCTTTAGCTCCCTGGTGCTTCTTTACTGCATCAAAACATCTTCTGATGACTATCCCAAGACACACAGGGATATTCTTGGATCTAAATATGGATGGATCCCACAGCTGTCTCTTAATAAGGTGGGTTTTTCAGTGCAAGTTGAAAGTAAAAGAACTCTCTTGAGCTCAAGTGTGAAATTCCTATGCGAATTTACCTGCAAACTGCACTACTGGTGTCCAGAATAGACCATACACGAGATTGATAGGTATTGTGTGATTTTTGCATATTCAAACACTAACTTATAAATTTCTTATGGAGATAAATTTTTAGCTACAGGGCATGGTTTGGGGGTTTATTTTTTTTCTGAGTGTGGGATTATAAATGCTATAAATTCCTTCTCTAATAAATGTTTACTTTTTGAAATCAGTGCATACCTTCTCTTTACCAGGGTAAAGTAAACCTCTCTTTACCATTAAGGCAACGGACATGTATGTCTTAATATTTTTGAGCTTATGGGATGTGCAGCCAAAGACAGACTGGCATAAGCAGACATTCATCCTACAGACAAATGATGATGGTGCCAACCAGTAAAAGACACACCAAGTATGGTGTTAAACAAAAAATGTATGTCAATGGCAAAACCAATTTTTAAATGGGGATAGTCAACTCAGCATAATGTAGATTTGAAACACCAGCGAAATGTAAACACGAAGCAGCTGGAATGGACCGCCAAAAATCTTTTAAAATTTGTAGTGAAACTTCTTCACAAGGTCCTATGCATTGACTAAATTTGGTTCCTTGAGCATTTGGATTCTGCCCTATTCTATCACCCACTTCTGGTGATTAGAATTGTACCCTCCTACACTGGAGACTGAATTTGATTTCAAAGAAAACTGACAGGTCAAAAATTACATTTTTTTTAACCTTGGAAGGCAAATTAGTCCTGCTGTTCTTTACCACTTACCCACTTGCAAATGGCTGTAACTTCTTGGCAGTTAATGAAGTAGCACCCGTATGACGAACGGAAAGAAGATATGTCTTTCTAGTTATAACTTATTTCACTTACGTTTCCTCTGGAGTATCTCCTTCATTTTTCTCCATTTTGTAGCACAGATCTTGTGGCCTGCTAATCAGTTTTCCTGCCACTGGATGTAAGTAATTCCACATGAGCCTCATAGATAATTACTCAGATTCAGTGGGTAGATAATGTGTTTCATGGAGTTCACCTGTGCATCTCTAACTCTCTTTACCAACTATGCTACCTTACCTTAGCATCTGATTTTGAGTCTCTTGGGCCTGCAGAGGAGGGCCGAACAAAATAACTGTCTGTATCGAGAAAAGTGGCCCTTTTAGTGGTTAATGAGCAAGCTGAGCTGGGTCTTGGAGGAAGCAATGACTTTGCTCTAGACTTTGAGGCAGGAATCTTTGACAAAGAGGCAGTCTAGTCATGAGAAAACAAACAAAACACAACATGAAGCTGGACAAAAGGAAAATACATGCAACATGGACCAAAAAAAAAAGCCAAGCTATGAATTAATACTTTTCCTGTGTCTGGTAATGGTCTATGCAGATCTGACAATTATGAAAGTTTCTGTTTTGTGTTGTTTGACTGAAACCATCTAGGTCTGGACAGAGTTACTGATTCTAGAAAGTGCCTTTTTCTGTAGATGCTATTTTGGTCTTGTGTTAATAGGAAAAAACTGGTGCCAGGTATGGCATTTAATTGGTACAACTGCTACTTGGCTGCATTAAAAACATGCGCAAAGCTACAGGTGCAGCAAGAGAAACCAGGCCTTTGAAGCTGAAACATATCCCTCCAGGCTGAAATCAAGAATAAAACAGTGGGAATCTCAGAAGCAAAGTTACACCAGTATTCCCTCAACAACAGGAGGACAAGACAGTATTACTTCTTTTGCCACTGTGCACAGACAAAATCCCTAACACACAGCAGATACAGCTCTGTGCATTTGGCATCACTCCATAGAAATTAATAAATTTATATTGACAGTATGGAGTCCTGGGATGAGGAAAGCCATATATGCTTGAAAGGCTGACTCGGTATGTTATTGTGAACAAATACTTGTTTGATACCAAATAATGAAAATATCCCATTGAAAGAAGAATTAAACACCAACAGGACAGACAGAAAATCTTTGTTAGTACTTAGGAGCACCTTACTGCTTTACAAAAACGAATCTCCATGAAACAGAATAGGGCTACTTGCTTAAGAAACACATTTTTTCTTCCACAGGTATAGCTAATACTACAAAGAACAATTGCAAAAGTGTTACCTTGGTAGTCCTGATTCTCTCTGCAGTCATACTAGCATGAAATGACACATAGGAACAGTCCCAATCAACCTGTCATTCTGGAATTTGTACTGAACTTTAGCCATAGAAAACTCGGTATTTGATCTCAATCAATTCCCTAAACTTTCTCAATGTTCAGAAAAGGTACACGGGGTGCTTGTAAGTTGTCTTGTTAGAAAATGAGAAAAGAATCAGCTGTCCAGCTCTGACAGGCCTCTGGCTTAGGCTGTATACCCAGCCTATGGAAAACTGAGGCTGGTGTGCTGAATGTCATCCATGACATCACGTACATGATTAAGAGTTGCAGAACTGTGTAACAAGCAATTCCAGTCCTACAATACAGCTGAGAGGAGTTCTATTGGATGTCATCCTCCAGACCAAGTAGAAAGACAATAAATTAGGATGGAAGTGCTTTACTAGCAAGAATATATTCCTGCAATGAGTTTTGCAACATATTTATGCCTCTTTCTTTTAATACTTATTTTACGGTCTGAGAATAAACAGAATAAAACCAGTGAAAAATTATTTTACATAGAAACTACAGAATACGTGTTTCTGTCAAATGAAAGGCTTTTCCAGACTTTGACTGGTTTGTCATAGTTCAATTTACGGGTCTCATCCCCTTGTGAAACTTTGGATCCTATTTAGAAATCCATGAAGGTATTTATTGATGCTGAAACTCTATGGAAGCAGGGTGTCTACGTTGGGTGGCCCCAAGAAGCAGCCATTCTGCAAGCACCTTTCACCTGGCTTTTTGAACTAGAGATGGAACTAAGCACATGTTGTTTGAGGCCCAAATATTCATTCTGTGGTTTTCCCCATTTTCAAGTTGTGGATCATGCAGGAAGTTACCCCTATAATGAGACTGGAAAAGATTAAGATTCTAAGTCACAGTGCAGACTTTTCACTCATACTGCTCAGTGTCCTCTGTGAATACATGAATCTAACGTGGGTGCTAAAGATGGACAACACTGAGATCTGTCAGTGGAACAGATGGGGAAGAGACATGACCTTGAGCTACTGCACAGCTCTGGTTAATCACAGTCTAGATTCCCTCCTTGTTATTTAGGTATCAAGGCACTTTTTAGCATCAGTAATAGCAGCAGAATCTGCCAAAGCTGGTTGAGCAAGCAAAGAAACCACATCTCAATACCTGCAGGAAAACTCTTATTCTCTGTTAGCAATACCTTACCTCTGACCTCTCTTGTAATTTATGTTGCTGGAAGGGTCAGCTGTCCAGAGGACAAAGATCTATGTAACTCTCACTTGAAACTCAGGGATTGCTGAAGTGGGGATGCAGAACCCTCACTTTATTTCAAGATGTTCCTAACACATGACACATGTTTTCATCATCTCACTGTGAACTGCAGGTACACAGCTGCTTCCAGCAGATGGAACTGCTTAGCCTTTCCTGAACTTGTCCTGTGTAAACTGCAGTCTGAACATGAAAAACAAAACTGACTGGGCTGGATGAGCTAACATTACCAGTGGAGAGGAAAAGGCTGCACGTGAAGGACATGAAAGCTGAAAACTGCAAAGAAACAGAACAACAAAAAAATGGAGAGATCTTTATAAAAGCAGAAATGAAGGCAAGGCACAGAACAGAAAATGTCCAAGAGCTGTGTGAGTGTGACAACCAGAGAGGTAAGGCAACAGGGAGAGGAAGTAAGCAGGGCACAGCCTTCTGATCTGTGCTATGACATAAGGGGCAGGAATAGGAAAGGTGTACAGAAAGATAATGTCACAGAATGATTTTGCAGTGCTTGTACTAGAGCACTCATAAACACTGAAAATGGGCAAGTATTGGCTTCTCTTGTGCAAGTGTTGATGATCTGTCAAGAAAAGACAGTAATAAAACATGCCCAGACTCAGCCCAGAAACCTGCCCAGATCTTACTTACTGTACTTGTAAAGAAGCTCTAATCTTTTCACAGTTATGAGCTGGAATGGGTCAGACCTGAAAAACCACAGCCTCTCCAAAGCCTCCAGTCAGTTATACTGCTCTCAGCACTACCAGTTTCTTACCATTCATAAACAAGGTGTAGTATTTTGTGTGACATAACTTTTTGTTCCGCAAAGAACTGACAGTCTGGTTTAACAAATGAAAGAAATCACCCATGGAATATATTAGGAAATATATTAGGAAATTTAGAGGAATTCTAAAGAAATTCTTAATTGTTAATGATAGGGGATGGTCCTGCTCAGGGCCAGGAGTTGGACTCGATGATCCTTACGGGTCCCTTCCTACTCAACATATGCTGTGATGGTGTTATAACAATGACAAAATGTTGTTGTGCTACAGATGTGAATTAGCATGTGTCACTGTCATGGAAAAAATAATTGCATAGGCAAGAGTGAATGGAGGTTGGTTTCCTGGGGATTTAGGAGTGATGGGACGGAAACAATGCAGGGTCAGCAAGGAGCAAGGGAGTCTTTGCTTAAGAGAGGCAGACACAGGAAGCAGAACAGGCTGCAGAGAAGCTGAAGGCAAGGAAAGGCAAGGTTGTAATCTGACAGGTTATAACACAGACAGTGGCCCAGAAAGCGGCCATTCTGAAAGCACTGAATCACATATAAATTCTACTGGCCAGTAACTTCCACACAGGCACAGCCCCTGCAGAACACTAGGCTATGGAATAGTGCCCCAGAAGACATCCAGCAGTCCTGGGGGAGGGCTTCTGCCTACACAGCAGTCAAGCAAGGTGGCAACGCAATTGGGTGCTGCAGGAAGGGCCAAGATATACAGCTTATTCCACAGAATGGCCTGGCTCAAAATGCTGACCAGACTTCAACACCTGCTATTTGGAGTCTGTGTGCCCTCTATGGATCTGTAAACTGTCACCATCTACCACTTGAGACTAGACTTCAAAAGTTATTCAGGAAAGGTGGTTTTAATTACCCTTTTAAATGAATAATGAATATGGCAAACAAATTTTAAATGGAACACACAAATACTTACTGAATTAACACAAAAAGATGTGAAATAAGGGCAAAAGGAGATTATAAAGATGAACAATAAGATGATTTTACTCACTGAGAGTTTTTCCTTTGCTTGTTTAAATACAGCAGGAGCCTGGTTTGTTTCACCACCTGCTGCTGAGAAATCCAAAAAAAGACTTGATAGTTAAAGACAGTAATAATAAGCATTTCCATTTAGTACACTTGTTAGCACAATTAAATGCCTTGGAACTACTGTGCAAAGCAAGTACTTTGTGAATTACCCTCAGCGCCCTGTATATGGAAATGTACTTGCCTTAAAAATTTCCTGTATTCATCTTACTTGAGGTAAAATGGTATTCTATGTGTTTCGAACAAAATGAAATTTCGTATTCATGTTCCTAGAATTCCTTAAACTAAAAGAAAAACGTTCCAGAAATAGCTGACAAATATGAGTTTCTGGTCAATCCTCAGACAACATAGCGTCCTGATTTTCAGGACTGTCCTCTAAAACTTAGGCTCCTTTAAATCATCCACAAATTAAAATTTTAAGAGAGGCCTCTATAGTCACCACTTTCAAAATATTAGCCAACATTCATAATAGAAAGAGAGAGATTCACTGTTCAGTTATCATCCTAGTTGTGTCACCAAGGTCAATGTGTCATGGTCAACTAAGCTCTCAAGAATTTAGAAATTCAAAGTTTATCTGGGACATCAAGTATGTTAATTCAGTATTTCATTTATCTGATACAACATGGTTTGAGGTAAGGTCTTTCTCTTGGACTTTGATTCCATCCACACTGGTTTTTGAATGGGGCAGCTTTTTGGAAAGCAGGTTATTAGCTTCACCCTAACACTGCTGCTTATGAAGTGATGTGTCACTTAACAACTAGACATGAAATTATCTGGTACCTGTGCCAAGATGCCCTTGGTAAAAGCAGAAGTAGGACAGCAATCACAAATTACAACCTTCTGCTATAAACCCAACTATTTTCCAACTCTAAAACCAACACTAATTTCTCATACAGGAAAGGTCAGGTTAATTTTTCCCTTTTCCAGTGCAGCTCCCAGGCATGGTGAGAAAATCCCTGATTTTCTGTCACACTACCCACTCTAGTCCAAGGTGTAGGAGAGAGAACTTGTGAGGAGGAAAAGAATATGTAACTGCATACTTCAGTTCTTCTGAATTTGTAAGAGGGGTAAGTACAGCAGAGCCTTCCCGTGTCACACTTCACCACAGCTGTTATGGCTGGTTTGGGTCTGGTTTCCATCTCTTCTAAATAACCACAAACAGCTTCTTTCCTCCTTCCCTTGGCATTCAACCCTAACCAGTCACCACTGTGAGGCCGAAAAAACCACTGTCACTTGTGCCGATGTACTGAGTAACAACAAAACAACTTCTCCATCTGAACACAAGATTTCTACAGACTCTGCTGTTGCTTAATGCACAATAAACATGTTCCACCTCAGGGGGCAACGCTAGAATTGAAAACAAGAAACAGAAGCATGTCATGGCCAGGTCATTGTCCTGGCCTTGCCTCTGAAAACACTCCTCTGATAACACAGCTGCAGTGGCATCTCACAGCCACCATGAGTTTCACTCATGGAGCTACACTAGTGAAGGCAAAGACTTCCCATCTTGTCTCATCAGGGTTGGCCATGCAATTTCTTCTTCCTGCCTCATGGATATGGTGCTGTAAGTTACCGGTATTTGCCAGTGCTTGCCAGTGATGTGGTAATTTTTTTTTCAGGTAATGAGGGGCATTAGGGGAAAGATGTACTTTTCTGGGCCACCGCACAAAAAAATAAAAGCAAATATTAACTTTTTTGGGTAGATACATGTATCTTATGACTGGACATGTTTCATTTTAAAGTCATGGCATATGCAGTGTGGAGATTTTGACTGATTGCAACACACTCAGTGCTCTGTAGACTACACTGCCAAGAACTTTTGGGGGGCTTCATTACCAGGCATCACTAAAGCTGACAAGACCACTCCAAAGAGGACACATTGACAGTCAAAACTGGCTTCAAGAAATGGTGCTATGTTTTACATAAAAAGAAAATGGGAGAGAGACAATGTCCTTTTAGATTCCAGATCCTAGAGAGACCTGGATGACACATTCAAGCTCAGGGATACATAGGATAACATATGGCCACCTTCACTCTTAGAATATCACAGAGCACTGCACTCTTTCTTATGGTCTTCCCTCAAGTCCCATCAGGAAGTATAAAAGTGTGAGGTAGAAAAAAAATAAGGCATACTGTAATTTTTCCAGCAAAAATGAGTATGCTGAAACATTCTAAGAAATATTTTTGTTCACTTTCTGGCATGGTTCCAGCTCCTCTGTTTTAGAGCTCGAAGTTCAAGCCACATTTCTGAAAGTTTTACGATCAATCTGGGTCCATCATTTTGGTTGCTCTCCACCTCAGGACTTAAATGTACAGGGAGGTAGTTTTTGTGTTATATTTCTCACTTTGACTACTACATCTGCTTCACTTTGCATTGCAGTGAGAGAGAAAAACCTCTGAGAATTGCCAAGGCAGCACATGTTTCAGGCACAGGGCAGATTTCCTTATCCAAGTCCATTGGTATGACTCAGTCCTCTTTGGGATGCTACAGGTCAGAACAGTTCAGAAGAGGTAGTGGTAGAATACCTGAGGGCACGACAGCACTGATCACATAGCTGTAGAGGTGTAGATGAAGTTGAGAACACTACAAAGCCAATGCCTTCCCCCTACCCATGTCTACAGCTTATTGAACCCCCTGGGGCTTTTGAAAGAATATGTGAATTATGGGTCATAACTTCTGAGCTATCAAGCTGTGCTTCAGCAAGCAGCAAGAGATAGCAAGGAGAATTGTTTTAATTCTTTTTTAAAATTCCTCCCTCTTGGGTAGTTCTGGTCCAGAGTACAAGTTAGGACAGCCCACAGACTGCAAACTGAGGAAGAACCATCAGTTAAACACAAAGGGGACTGAACCAGCCTTTCCTTTCCTGGTTTCATTTCTCCTGAGAGGGGGAACTAAAAGGACAAGATTCCATCACAGGAGCCAAGCGATGGGAGCATTAGTTCTGGTGTCCTAATGGAACACAGCCAGGATACAATCCACACTTCACACAGCAAAGGCACAATACTAAACCTGCTCTCGTGTAACCATCCTCTTACTGAGTTTTCACCAGTCAGACCTCCCTGCTGAGGCTGGTCTACATTTACAACAGAAGTGACTGGTGCAAAACTGCAGGGGAATGACTTCCTAGGGACACTTCTAGCATTGCTTTGCTTAACCAAATGATGGGTGATGAATCTTCCTGTTAATTTCCAAGCTGTGAGAAGATGCCTATGCACTTCTGCACTGCTGTGCATGGTTCTCTTAACAGCCCTACTTCCAAACAACCACACTACAGCATGTGGCTTCATTGCACAACAGAAAACTTGGCCGCTTTTAGTAATTTCTTTTTTAAGATCACAATGAAAGTCAAGATGTTCATCCTTCCACTCTGAACTCACAGGAACCATGAATAATATGTGAAAATGCTGGAGGAGTTATTTTGATCCTCTAAATAATGATACACCTATCAAGTCGTAACAGGAATAATTTCTTTCTTCCTTTTATTTTCCTCTACCAAATATTAAGATTTTTACTTGGAATGCATTTTGCAGTATGAGCCCAGATTTCTTCTCTCTCAGCTCCATGCTGCATGTGGCTGGATTCTCCCTGTGGATTTTGACTGTACAGCATAAACATCAATGACAGATTGGGAATTGTCAATGCAGACAACATCAATAAACAAAGTATAAGTCTGAAACACTTCTTATTATGCATGAGAGTAAAAAAGCAGAATAATGGAAATGCATACCATGGTTTAAGCTGCCAACATTTTCCCACCAGAAAAAAAAAAAATAAAGCATCATTAAAAAAAAAATTAAAAATAAATAAACAAAAAAAGATGAGTAGAAATTCCTAGAACACCACACTCTAAGCACGATGCCAAGTTACAACCACAGCACTTGGAGGCACAAGCAATGACGAGCATACATGATCGTGGCCTCCATCAAATAAACAAACAAATACCAGGAAAGAAAGAATAAAAGAAAAATGGTACAAAACAATAAAAAAGCAATACTATTTGTGAAGACTGATACTCTTGGAGGAAAAAAAAAAATAGAGAAGCTGCTATAGCTATGAGATTTACAAAAGAAAATGTATATGTTTGCCAGCCACATTGCATAACTGAACAGAACGCAGTCACCTGTCTGCTTCCGTTTAACACAGGAGAGATGAGTTGGTCTAGTATATTTGATAGCAGGTTTTAAAATGATTTTCCTGGAGGGAGAGTGGGCCTGAACTTCAGTTTTTTTAGCAAGTTCAGCTTTCTTATACACTGCTATGGACAAAAAGAACACAAAAACACAGAATCAGAAAAAAACCCCAGCAAACAGTTTCATATGATCAATATATCAAGTGGCAGGCCCACTGCTCCACAACTCCAACCCAACAAGTTGCTTCTTCTGGGGGGAACAAATCCTACATTGGAAGCAGGGGAGCACTGATCCATTGGCTCAGATGCATTACCCAGTGATCAGTGGGGACGTCTATAATGAAACAGGACCAGTGGAGCAGTGAGCCTTGCACGTGGTTTCTCACATAATTGTACAATATCTCATTAAAAAACACTACTGTTAATAATGTTATGGAGCATATCATCTACAACAGAGTAACCAGATAGTACTGTAAAATACTAAGAAAATATAAAAAAATTGTAATAGGAGTGTTAAATGAACCTTTTTTCCTTCTCACTTCATCTCTGGAGAGTGTGCTAGGTTCCTTTTTAGCTATTTTCCTTTCAGGAGTAGAAATCCTGCCTCTCCCAGTTTTAAAAGGTTTCTCTTTTTTATGCTTATCAAGAGATGATCTTCGCAATTCTCTTTCTGCTTTCTCCTCTTTAGGAACAGTCTCTAACTGTTCAGTCATGATGCTCCTATCATCATCTGTAGGATCAGAGCAAATTACAACAACAAACAAAAGATTAGTAACAAATGTTAACAATACTTCAGAGGAGCAGGTAAAAAACAGTTGAAGACAGAGCAGACGATTAATTAAAAAAAGATAGACTATTTTTACCATTTTCTGAAACATGCTGAGATTACTATTATAACTGTAATAATTTTGCTTTTCAATCATTATGATTTGGAAGCAAAAATATTCAACAGACAAAACAGAAAGGATAATGCACACCTTGAGTGTCTGCCCAGAGACTGTCTGTGTCCATGATGGAGTCATCAATTGTTGTTTCATCTTTGTAATCATCACACGTCTCCGTTTTGTAGTCAGTGAGCAGGATTTCTTCTCTCTGGGGTGAAGCAGGAGCCTCTGGGGAGCCTTCCTTGGGCTCAACTTCCACTTCTTCAACATCTAGCTCCTCTTCAGCCTGGGAGTCTCCTGTCTCAATGTCTTCCTGCTGAGTAGCAGCGAAGCGCACACTGTGAGAAGCAGATTCACCCTCATCAACTGTTGTCTGCACCACTGTGATAAAGTCATCCTCCACTGTTACCACTGATTCAATAATGCCTTTCAGTTCAGGCAGTGCTTCTGGGCTACCCTTAGCTCCCATTTCTTCAGCAGCAGGCTTGCCAAAGTCTGGGGGCATTTCTGATACAAGATGCTGTTTATCCTCCTCTTTTGCTTCTTGCCCTGCTTCCACCTCTTCTTTCTCATATTCTTCTTCTTTCAGGACCCCAGGTGCCACTTCACATGGCAGCAGCTTCTGGGTTTCCATAGGTTTCACAGCTCTGTCAAGAATCTCTTCAGCTCCTACAGGCTGTGGTATGCTCTCCATCTGAATCTCAGCAGGTTCCTCCCAGAGAGGCTCAGCTTTTGGAAAGAAGAGCTCCACAGAAGTCTCCTTTGCTGGTAACTGTGCAGGCATCTCTTCCCCAGACAGGGGAGGTTTTGGATGTTCTGCTTTGATATCCTCTGGTTTCACAGATTCTCCATTCAAACTTTCTTGGGCTTGATCATGCTCTCCACTAGATTCATAAGATTCCTCTTTATCAACTGCCTCTTGATGTACCAGATCTGGCTTAGTTACTTTTTCCTTAATTTCTGTTTCTGACAGTTTGGTGCTGTCCTTCACATAACTAGGCTCAGCCTTGGAAAGTACATCTGCATCCTTTGCTTCTTTGGAGAAGATGGTCTCATCTTTCTGCTGAGTGTCTTTGGGTTCAGGCTCTGCTCTTTTATGAGAGTCTTTGTCCTTCCCTAAAGGAAGAGAAACAACCTCACTAATCTTAGTATCTAACTTGCTTTGATATTCTTGGTCAGCTCTTCTTGCAGCCACCTCCATATCATGCTTAATAGCATTGTAATCTGGTTTAACTGGAGCTTCTATCTCAGCTACTTCAGGAACAATACTAAGAGTCTTCTCCTTCTCCTTCTCCATCAACAAACAAACAGAATCCTTTTCTATTGCTATCTCTGAAGCAGACATTCTGTTGTACATGGTATCGGCAGGTAAATGAACTTTACTAGCCAAACTTTCTTCTTTCCTTTCTAACATTACCTCAGCTCTTATCTTCTCTGGTTCTGGTCCTTTCATGGGACAGACCTCTTTAGAGTCAGCTTGATTGTCACTTTTCTCTAGCACAGTATCCAGTTTCTCTTTTTTCTCTGGCTCATAGTCCCTCACCAGAATGGACTCGCTATGCTGATCTAAGTCTTTTTCACTGAGGAAGTCTTCTTTTGATTTTTCAGCAGCTGCCAGCTTCACTTCTATTAAAGACAGGTCGGGAGCAAGGCCACGTCTCAGTTTTTCATCTGTGCCTTCGTAGAAGGGACAGGTTTCACTCGTTAAATTCTCACTGTCCTGAACTGGAGAAGGGAGTGGTACTGTGTACTTATTGAAAACACAGTAGCCCAAGTCTTCCAGCTGACTTTCAGCTTTTGGAATTACATGGTTTTCATTTGTCACAGGTGGCAGGGCTGTGCTGCTGTCTTCCACAACCGTGTCAGAAGGAACTGACTTCTTCTGAGCCACCTCAGCATCTGCACTCACGGAGGCTAATCTAGATCTTGTCCCTGCCAAGTCTAACATTTCAGGCAGGTCAGGAGCCAGGACAGCCCCATTTTTGTAGTAATCTTTGGCCTGGAAAGATGGTTCAGCCAAGGTCTCAGGCTGGACTTTTTCTTCTACCATTGCTTTTTCTTCTTCTATGTGCTCGTCTTCCTCTCTACTCTCAATGGGGAAGCAGGGGGCCTTCTCCAATGCTGGCGTGGTGGCTGGCAAGTAGTCATCACCTTCATCCATACTTCCACTAGTGTTAGTTAGAATATCTGAAGCGAGGGGAGAAAGATCATGTGCACGACCAAAACTAAATCCTAGGGCTATTGAATCCAGGCAGGACATGGGCAAGTTAATAGACATACTTCTCTGTTCAATTGCAGATCTCCCCCCAAGTCCCAAGCTCCTGCTCAGAGTTAGGTCATCTTTATTTTTACTGTGAAGTTCTCTCTTATCCCCATAGACTTTGGGGTCAATAGTGAACATTCTTTCTGTTGGGGAACTGGGTTCTTCAGATGTGTCTGGTGTATAGCTCTGAGCCAGGGTACTGTACCCCATTTCATGAGTATGCACATTCTGCTGCTGATTCAATTCTGTCTGTAATTCTTCCTCCTCTTCTTCATCTTCAGGTATTAGATGACCTCTCTGATAAGGCTCATATTTACTCTCTTTAGTATCACTTAGCTCATAGTAATCACTGCTTTGTTTCAGACCATCTGCTTTGAAGGCTTCCTCTTTCAGAGCAGAGGTTTCAAAATACTTCGACATTCCTGATTGATCATCCTCTTCTTTCATTTGATGAAGAACTGAAACATTTGACTTATCAGGCTCAGAATCTTTTTTAACATCTTTCTCTTGAGAAGCTTCAAGAATGGGAGTCTTCTCAGTGGTTAAACCTGGTGCCTCAGGGGCTTTCTCTGTTGCTCTGGATAACTGAGTGGTATCAGGGTGCTCCATTGTTTTCTCAAGGTTCAGTTCATGGCTTAACTTAGCTGGGGGTACCTGTGTGCTTTGCTGCACCTCCTTTTTCACATCTGCTGCTGCTGAGAGCCCACTCTGGACCATTTCTTTTTCTGCTTTGAGAGTATCAGGTGACTTTTTAGCTTCACCATCCTTTTGACAATCTGTTTTGTCCAGGGAAAGTGTCTTAACTTCAGGTTTTGTGGTAAATTTACCATCATCTAATATTTGAGCCTCCCCTTTGTCATAGAAGTCATACCTTTCTTCCTCATCACTCTCATCCTTAGTCATGTCCTTTTCCTCCCGCCATGGAGGGATTTTTGGGGTACTTGGAGTTTTCAATCCATCTACAGTTACTGCTGAGATGTCTGGTAGAGATAATGTCCTGTCTCTGTGGATCTGTTCACCTTGTTTGACATCTTTGGGAAAAAGTTGGTCAGTGAGTTCCTGGTGTGTTTTGAAACCACCTTTGAGTGGAAGCTCCTGGGGAACAGCAGGAGATGGGCCTGAAGGAAGTTCACTTTTGGCTGCTTCTGCCTTGGGTTCTGGTAGCAATAGAGAACTTTCACCACGGCTGATGGCACCACCTTGGACATCTCTGAGGTCGTCTTGAAATTTGATAGCCATAACTTGGTTGGTTGATGAGGGCGCACCTGCAGTTCTTTCTTCTGTCCTGCTCTCTTTAGGCAGTTGAGATGACAAGTGCTTTTGTTCTTGAGGAGCAGGAGGCTTAGCAGCAGGTTCTGCAAAACTGGCTTCCCCTTTCTTCTGTGAATCACTTTTCAAGATCCATTCTGATGAAGGTAAAAGCATTTTTTCTTTGTCTTTACTCTCTGAATCCTTTTTATCTGCAGCCTCTGTTTTTGCTGACTGTGGAACTAAGGCATCATATTTAGGTTGTTCAACAGTCTTACTGTCTTTCCCAGATTCATGTTGCTTTCTGTCTAATGGTTCTGCTGCAAAAGGGTGTGTGCCCTCCTGGACATGGAATTCCATCTTCGTGGCTGCAAGTAAATCTGAAGTAGTTTGTTTGGGTTTTATAGCAAAATTACTTAAAGCACTTATAGGTAGGCAGTCACGTGGCTTACAACATTTTGGTATGAATGATGGAATGGAAAGGGAGAAAGATGTGAGCATGCAGCAAGGCCATCCACCCAGAAATCTGCTTTAAAGTGTTAAATACCAGTCTCCTTTCAATATATAAGGTTTTATAGGGAAAATGTGAGTTGTACACATAGAAATGTGAGCACTGAAATGAGATGATTTAATGTAAATTCTTCGTCTTCATGATTTGCATACAACAGCAAAACCACAAATAACCTCACTTCATTGGAAGCTTTGCTGGACTCTGTAGCTTATGTTAGTTTTGTGTTAGTAAAGTCTGCAACTTTAAAGGAGTCAGTACCCTTGTGTGTTGCTGATATTTAAAACATACATAGTTATACATTTCTATGTATTTTTTTACATTCTTCCTCTACATGCAGCCTAAACTAAAGAGATAATGCATGGAAAGGGTTTTTCAAGTTTCAGAAGAGGCTGGTTTTTTTAATTGTACCAACTTTTAACACTCGCTCTTTGGTAAATGACCAAAATCTCATGTGGAAATCAGCAACAGACCTATTAATGGTCCCAGGTCTTGAAGGTCTGGTCTTCAAAATGGCCAGTCACCTACAGCTGTAGCTGAAGTCAAAGAATACTTGGCATGTTTCCATGACTCTAGATCAGGCCCTAATTAAGTTAATTTGAAACTAAAAAGGCTACTCTTATACTCTGCCACTATATTTTCAGAGAGTATACCTAGGGGTTTTTTTAATACCCACTCTGTTAATCATTAATAGCTTGATCTTTTTTTAATGTCCTGTGGAAGATAATGATTCCTATCTCATTGAAATCTTCCTATCATGGAAAATATGAAGAGAAAGACTGCAGAATGCGGCGTATCTTTCTGCACTAGTCTGTAAAAAAGGTTTTATGAGTTTTTTGTAAAGCTTGTTACAACTACCATTGCGGCAACTCTGAATTTCGTCAGATCTGATTTGAAGTCCATGGAGACATCTTTTTGCTCTGATGAACCTGGTTTTAGAGCAATTAGTATCAAAGTATTGCTCATTCTTTAAATATTTGCATCTATTAATACTGAGTCAAAAGAGCAACTGCCATTCTAAACTGTACAGGTAACCAAACTAGAAATCAGCAACTACAGTAATTTTGCTCTTTTATGTTTTTACATTTGGTGACTGACTTGCAAACCCTATGAAGTATGGCCATTGGGCTGATGTCATCCTTGTTTAAAGAAATTCAATAGCTAGATAGTGCTTTTCTCTATGTATCCTACGTGTGTCTTACTGTAGTGCAAGTGAGCAACGCCAATGGCATCAAAACATATTCTGACTGCCAATGGAATTCGGTGTCCTTCAGCTGGGCCATGCAGAACACAAGCCTCCCAAATGCAGTATTCCTTTGCCAGATAGGGAGTGGGTACATCACTACTCCACACAAGGTATCTTTGCACCTTGTTCCACTAGCTGAAGAGAAATACCATTAAAAGAAAAACACTGAGGCATAGTTCTTATGTACTGAAAGACGGCTGCCGTAAATATTTTATTCAGAGACTAGGTCAAAATTTCATCCAGTGCACCCAATCCTAACCTTCACTTTGAAGGCAAACGTCCCAGTGGAAGTGATGTAGATATTGCATAAGAAGGGCACTCCAGCAGGGTTAAACATTTGTAATACGGTGACACACACAAAAAATAAGAGTTCTGGCAACGACTGAGGAGAGGAGGGGTGGATTGCAATGGATGGCAAGGGTATGATATAAGAAGCAATAGCTTTAAGGAAGCTAAACCAGAATGCACTGAAGCACACACAAAAAAACCAAACCAACCAAACATAAAACCTGCACACTGCAAATGAAAACATTTCTACAGTTTAAGTATCTTTGTCATAGTCAAAGGCAGTAAATCTGCTGTTTGAAAGAAATGCAGATGAACCTCTGCGCCAAAAAGAAAAAAAAAACATAGATTAGCAATGTGACTGGCAAACACATCTGAGATAGGGAGAAAAGGCTTACACAGAGGAATAAGCTTAGCTGCAAAGCATATTTTATCACGGCAAAGTAAAAAATCAGGAATCAGCCGCAGCGGTGGGAAACCATGTTGTCATACAGCACCTACATAATCATATTACCAACTACACACTCTTCAAGCATAATAACAAGAGCAGTCATAGTAATAAATGGGAAAAACAGAAAATGAAGCAGCCTTGGAAAGCACTGGAGAAAGCTGGAGAAGGATTTACCCACAGCAAACACATGCAAACCTAAGGAGGACACACCTTCCTCAGCCAAGGAAAGAGGTGTGTCTTTCAGGAGTGCTCCCGTCACAAAGGTCACACTCTCCCTGCTGGATGCCACACTGGGCACTTTGTCTTCATGACACACTGAACCAGAATCCAACTGACCCTCACAGAGGCCCTTTGCCTGGTCTGAAGTCTTAAGGGGCCTGTGCTCTTTCCCCACTTGCTTCCCAGGAAGAGTAGCAGGTTTCACTTCTACAGCCATCGGACTCTTTACTGGTTCTTCTTGGGGATGGAAAAAAGGAGGTAACATCAACACCAACAGTAAACACCAAGCACATAGCTGAATGGGACTGCTTTTACACAACCCTTTCAGAACTGCTTTTACACAACCCTTTCAGCTCAATATTTTCGATTTAAGTCTGTAAAGGACTGCCAGTACCCAGTCCATTTTAGTCACCGTGGAACTGAATTTTCCTTAGGAAAAAAAATAAACCAAAAGCCTGCCTCCTCCAAACAAGCATGTTTATGCTGTAAGATGACAGCTGAAAGTGTTTCACAGGCATAGGTCTCCCAAAGATGACAGTGGGTCAAGTAGTCATTGGAAATGGAGATGGAATGGAATGATGGATGGCTCTGACAACACTAATGCATCAATGAGCTCAAAGCACACTGATATTTTTCTGATAAATGTGCTGTTTAGTCCAGTACAAGACATTCAGCAGAGGTGGAGGAAGGTATGAGGCATTGATTTCTTTCCACTGACCTTGGTAATACAGACTGCTGAATGCCAGCAAGTCAATCTATCGTACGAATCCTGAATTTGGCAAAATACTGAGAACTTCCATAGTCTTAACAGGCCTTATGCATGGCTAATAAATAATGGTTTTTGCAAGATTTCTGCCAAGATTTCTACACTGAATGGGTTTATAAAGAACTTCTCCCTTACGCTGTCTGACATCTGAATCTGTATGTGAAAATCACTATTTTAACACAAGAACTCTTCATTTTCTTTGCTGTTTCCCCACTTATCCCCAGGCTCCTCATCATCAATTAGGTCAAAGAAACAAATGAATGCAATATAACTATTCGTTCATATGAATTTCTAAGACGTACCACTCAGCCTACAGGCTGTTAGGATCAATATAGTAGTATCAAGAACAGTCTTTGCTTGTGCCATGGCAGAAGAATTATTAGAAAAGTCTCCACTCCAGGTTTGTACTCCTGCAACTGCTACTCAGACAAAACTTACTGTGCACTATTAGTATTTCCTCTGATAAGAAGTCAGGATTAAGTGTGAAATCTTTGATTCAGCAACATACCTAAGGAGCTGACCAGCAGCCATGCTGCAGGCAACCTGATGACATCCCTGAGCTTAAAATGTGTCTCATGATTAAGTACGTATCTGAATCAGACCTAGAACAAAACAGTTTCAAATCTGGAAGTGGCTGTATCCAGCCTCTTGGTATTACAAGGGCTTCATTTTTCTCCTGAGATTGGCCCAGTGAAAACCAGACAATCAATCATCCATTTTAGCTATGGCCTTAGAAGAGTGATTTAAGGAACATAAACATGATTTCAGGCTGAGAAAACATCACTATGGAAAGAACAACACATTATTAATAACATATAAAATGATTAAGGTAAGATACTGTATCTTAAATGAACAGAAGCCAGAAGATTCAGAATCAGACCTGGACCAATGCCTGAGCATTACAGGAATACTTGCACATGGGCAGAGTGTAAAAGCAGCCTTGCAGGACAACAGGTCTCTAGCTACAAAAGACTCTGACTTGAATAACTTGCTTTACTTCTCTTTTTCTGATTTTATGTACTTTTGCATGTGCATCCCTCTCAATAAAAAAATTATAAGGAAAGCTTCTTATTTTACTCTGAGCAATACTTCATTTCCTGAAACACTTTACACAAAGCCACATGAATAAAAATAATTACTCAAACTAGAAAGTTATCCCTGAATTAACAGAAGAATCATATAGCCTCCCTTTGTGCAGCAGACTCTTATGACAAACAGTCTGCTGGCCAGCAAGGACAGCTGTTTCACACAATACTCTCAGTTGGAAGGGACCCAGAAGGATCATCAAGTCCAACTCTCAAGTGAACAGTCCATACAGGGATTGAATCTTGGCAGTATCTCACCAGCTGAGATGATATCAGGGTCTCATAATGCCTATCTTTCCACTCATGATCCAGCTTATTCGCCTTTTTTCTCCCCCACATAGATGTTCTGAGATCCTACACTTTCACCAGAAGCAGATGATATTACTGAAAAGGAAGCTGCCCATGAACTAACCAGGCTGTTATGTACAGCTATAAGCACATAGCTAAAGTAAGGCTACCCCTGTGACTTTTCTATCTCCCTACCTTCAGGTAGACATGCTGACATTAACAATCTTCAATTATTAGCGCTAATCTCTTACTGATGCTGTTACAGTATTAGGCTGTTAATTGTGTAATTATCCTGTTAATTCTGAACAGCTCTGATTTTCTTAAAATGACTCAGTTTCAGGCACACAGTTCCATACTCCTGAGACACAAACCTTTAGAGGATTCAGTACTATTTTGAACTTCAGCTCCCAAGACTGAGTGCTGTGAAATGAAACATCATCTATTTCACCTTTAAGAAGTCAGCTGTTCTGTTAGTCACTGAAAAGGATTCTCCCTTGATTCCTCAACAGCCATTTTGCTTTTACATAACCCCCACTGATAAAATACTACTTACTGATGTGCTCAGGTCATAGAAAAAGGAGATACAGAGAGGTCTTTTTTTCCCTCCATGGTTTGTAGTCAGCTGGCACAATGTAAATGGAATGTGTCCACAAAACAAATGGAAATCAAACACGACCCAATACTGCCTGAAATTGCCCATGTATCCTGGGGTAAAACATATTTACTTCACCTGCTGGAGAATTAAAGTCCTTCCAAGGCTATCTTTAGTATAGACATATTTTTCTCCCATTGCGCAAACAACTGACTTACTTTCAGTAACAATATTTTGGCCTACTCTGCGTACTGTTCTTGGCAGCATTTCTTTGGCACAAAAAACAAATTCGTTTCCAGTTCTTTTAACTAGCTGCTCCTTTTGCTTCTGCTATAAGCCAGGCCTGAAGAACAACAGCCTTAATTTAACTGGGAACCATAGTTACATTGACCCCAAAGCTGCATTTGTTGCTCATGCTGCAGCTCTGCCTAGACATGGAGAGACTCTTGGAGGGGCATCACTTCCATCTGGGGAGAAAATACGACTAGGTTTCCCTCCCCAGAAGGCAGCAATCCCAGGTACATAAAGAATGGAATGGATGGCAGGTGAGTAGAGGGGAAGGGGAACCAAATGGGATCATGCTCAGTTCACCTTCATCATGGCCCAACAAGACCTTTGTGCTCTTCACTGTGGCACTGGGATGTGTACTAGAGCCAGTCCACTCCGAGCTGAACAAAGGGTGTTCATAGTACTCCCCATCCGAATTGTAGGGCTCCTCCTCAGGCACAGACACTGAAATGGAGGGGGCCAGGTGTCTACGCCACTCCCTGCAGGCAGCAGGCCCATAGCTGGGGCAGTGCTGTAGCAGCCCCACCTTATCCTCCACCCCTGCATCTACAAACAGACACACCCAAACAAAGGCTGCAGGACAGACAGACACAGAAAAGATAAGACAGCACAGACACAAGCTCTAGCAGCACCAATCACTATGTCATGCTGGAGAGTGAATGACACCAGCCAGGCTATGGGTTAACACAGGATGGAGGAATGAGGTAATTGTGCATTTTAACACATAGACCATGTACCTGGCCCTTTCTACTGGGTTGGCAAACATCAGAAACCAACCCTAGGAGTAAGTGAATTTCAAAACTACACACTAATTACTTAGAGGAACACATGCTGTGCACAAACCACATCTCCCAACTTGCACTATACCCATACGTATTATACACCTGACTGACTGCACCAAAAAAATCTCTGAAGTGCCCTGACACAGTTGTGTCCCTCATAGTCATCAGATTTAGTACTTAAAAGTCTAAAATTTTAAAAGTTCTTTAATGAAAATGAAAACCAGCTTACATTTTGGCCAGTGGTGGCTTTATTTTTCACCATAGCTGTTTCAAAATTCCCTACTTCCCTATTTTTCCTATAAATAAGTATCATTAAAACAACAAAAAAAACACCCTCCTTTCCCCAAATAGCTAGCTACCTTTTTTTTCCTGATAAAGACCATAAAGTGCTGCTCACAGCAGTCTCTGTTAGTCCTACATTTTATGATGTTGTGTCATGTTTCTGCGGGTGAACTAGCTCCCACCTCGGTGTTTGCTAATGCTATTCACCCATCACTGTAGCCTTGCACAAAATCACATAAACGGGACTACACCAGCTACCAATAGGTACAGAGAGGGGCAGTTTGAGTTGGTTTTGCAAAACAGAGAAAAATAACACTACCCAATGAAAATGACTGGCCTACCACCTCATTTGTATAAACCTAGAGGGGAGAGGTGGAACCTCCTGAAGGCTGAGGAGTCATCCCATTATGAATAAAGCTATGAAAAACTAAACATCCTGCACTAGAGAAAAGATGTTTAAGTCCATTCTCAGTGTATGATAACTGGCAGCTTGATGAACACTGATTCACAGGGTGCCTTAAGCAGCTTCAGCTATTCCACTAGATTTCTTACCAGCTTCACGTATAAGTCCATACTTTGTGTCCCTGGTCTTTCTCCAGGCAGTTATAACTTCCAGGATTTCCCCAAGCGCCCCCAAAACTTTCACTCTTAGATCCAAAACACTAAGTCAGAAAGCAAGGCTTTAACACAGGCAGCATAACAGATCTCTTTGTGGGACACCAAAACAAGATGGTTTAGGAATGCTATGCTAACTGCCATCACCCAAGTAATGGAAACAATTTTGATCCAAAACAATCCCATTTTTAAGAGCTCTAAGGTTCTTCCTGGCAAACAAGAATAAGTTTTAAGTTTCTTTCTACAGTACAGTGTGACAAAACAACCTGTGTGTCTTTAGAAAAAGCACCCTCTGCTGTCTGCAGCAACTGGCAGCAAGTGTTCTGTAATGTCATGGCATGGATTTCTCCTGCCTGGGAAAGGAATGCTGTAGGAGCAATCCATTCAGGCTCAATCACCCCTCAAAAGGAAGAAAAAGTAGCAATGAATGCCAATATTAGCAGCTTCTATATGTATCACAGTCCTGCAAAAGAAAGATTGTTCATGTTTAAGACTGGTGCCAGCGCTGAGGCTGGTCAGGACCGAAGGTATGCTGTATGCACAAAGACCATACATGGAATAAGAGAACTGTATTCACTGATTCTTTCAGGGAACAAAGAGTGCTCGAACCACTGACAGCTTAGCTGCTTCTCTTTTGCAGCAGAATCCAACCCCCAGATTCAGGGGTTTACACAATATTAAAAGAGGCAGGTGTGGAAAGATAACCTGGCAACCCACTTCTGCCAAACAGGAAGCTCTGCAGAGCACTACAATAGGAAATGCACAGGGCTGTGTCCAAGCTTCCCATTTTTCCCTAGTACTTAAGAGCCAGAAGCAAGGTTGCAGGGAATCATATTGATCCACTTGCAGAACCTGTGGATTTCTTCTCCACAGAAGCATCTACAAAATCCTGCAACAGATTAGAGGGGGTTCACGGTTTGCAAAAGACAAGTTACAGGGGGTAAGCCCACAGTTCAGGGTGCGAGACACCAGGAATGAACTCCCTCCTAAATCCAAGAAGGTTCAAAACTTCAACTCCCCCTTCACTGCAGGGTGCCCACACACCAGCCCATGAACTACTGAAGACAAGAGCTGAATGAGCTGAAGCACTTGGCACCTCTTCAGCTGGAACTGGGACAACATGGAGAAAAGAAGGGAAAGTTGATATGATCAGAAGCTGAACACAGAGAAGGAAGATATTCAGATGGGGAGGTTCTTCCAGCTGTGGGTTTTTTTTATCCAGGGGCCCTTCAAAAGCAAAATGCATCAACAAGAGTGAAGGTGAAATCCCAGGACTTCCCTATACTGTTGCAAACAAGGCTGAAAATCCCTTCTTTATAGGCTCGGAACAGATTGTAGGCAAGAAAACAGAGGCCTTGCCTCTGCTCCTTAAAACTGCAGGAACTGACAGCAGTAAAAATGCTTAATACATGCTATTGTGATGGTCCAAAATCACCAGGAGTGCAAAGTCTGGTTCTGTTTGGGGCTGTTACATCTGTGGCTATTTCACAGATTTACATTGTCTGTTTATCAGTTTGAATAAAAATATTTTCAGAATTAATGCAGATAATTTCATTAACAGGATAATGATGTATTCTAAGGAGGCTCTGCTTTTATTTCAGCAACAAGAAAAATCCTTTGTTATTATAGTCCCTTCTAATATTTTCCATCTCAAAGCATGGGAAAAATCCCTAATGCATTTCAAAGTCCAAGATTAAAACCACTTCTCACAAAGGCTAATTCTGCTTTACCTTCCTTGTATATTTTGAGAATGCCTTTCAAAGAAGTAATTTTCAGTGTCAGTAGATCCATTTTCATGTGACGCTTGCTTCTTTTCAGCTTATAAAACATTCTTACTTGGTATAGAAAGGTTAACCTGCCTATTTCAAAGTGGAAGACAGTCCATCAGAGGCACCTTTCTATCCTGTAATGCTTAAATTTTTTTTTACATGAAGATGTTGTTGACCATCGTCAAAAACCACAGAGCACAAAAGAAATTCCAAGAAATTAGAATATTACATCAGTCCCACATGACCAGATACAACTGATAAAAGGATTAGAGGGTGCTAGGGAGAATTTTTTAGTTTCCTGAACAAAATTATGTTGATATTATAGTTGAAATAAATATAACTTCAATAAGGCAAATCAGTTCTCTTACCTTCTGCAGCAGTAAAAAGGGACAGGTTCATTTGCACGTTTTCCTGCAGCCAAATCAAAGAAACCTACATCTAACCGACTCCTTTCTCTCATGAAATAAACTTGACCCACAAACCTCTCTGTCTTTCCTATATTTTTTTTTTTTCCTTTTAATTTGTGTTTGCTGCATGGCTGGCCACATCCACCTTTGTCAGTCTACAACAATGATTTCCTTCCTACATTGACTGAAGAAGTCTCTTGGATTCAAAGCAATGCAACACACACTGACAAGTGCATTAGGAAAAGCTTCTAGGAGAAGGGAAAAAAAAGGTCTGAGGCAGCTACACCAAGTGCTCACCTTTTTTGTTCAACAAATTAATAAACTGTATTTTACTAAGCAGAAAGACGGACAGTGTAAAGATGCATGAGGACAGCCAGATGGTATAGGGAATGGGAGGTTTAAACAAGTACAGTAAAACTGGGTCAAACCCTACTGAGGCAAACTCTTCTGAATGGGAACTTTGCCTGAATAAAATTGACATGTCTGGCTCACTCAGGTCAACAAAAACTTAACTTACCCACAGAAAATAAGGACCATATCTTCTAATACAGCGCACAAGATTTTTACTACCATATTTACTACACTGAACTGACAACACTGATATTTTGGTAAAAAGCAACATAATATATTTTTGGTGAAATTATTTCCAAATTCTTTCTGTTGCTTCAAACAACTCCAAAGTGAGTTCCTGTTTGAGAGCCAGACATAAACAAGAAGCTTCCAGCACAGTGCACTAAAGACTCAGGGCATCACTTCTGTCCATACTTTCCTTACAAACCAGCCATCTGTTCTGAAAAATGAAGCACTGAATCAAAATCTTCCATGTCATAGAAAAGTCTCTTCTGACTAATGTTAAAGAAAATTATTTGAAAGTTATTAAAAACCACAACATTGTGTAAATCATTGAAACACCTCCCAAACACTGTCCTTTCAGTCCTTATAACCACCTCTGCAGGGTAAGTGCTATTACATTAATTCAATTCTACATGCAAGGAAAGAGAAAATCAACAATGTTAAGTGACTTGCTGAGTCATTTGCACAGCTGGGAACTGCAGTCTGGCAGCAGATAATAACCTCAAGTTGTAGAGTGTTTTGCCACCTTCCTGTGTTAGTACAACTAGGGGCCAATCTACAACCTCCTGTCAATTAACCAATACCAGCACCTTATAAAATCCTAAAATACATGCAAATATACAGCTGATATAAGCAGCACACAAAGCGAAACCTAAACCTGAGGCTAATGGAAGAATCTTGACATTGGCCTGAAGCAGAAGCCCATTACCGTGATATGAAAAATCAAAAAGCATTCACAGGATTAGCCAAGTGAACTATATATTAAAAAATAGTGATAAACCCCTGGTAACAACTCTAAAAACTTTTGCTAATGCCTTACCAGTTCTCTTTTCAGTCAATAGTTTTGACTGCCATTACCTCTGGGTGATGAGTCTAGGAACTGTTGTATTATTTTTTAAACACACAACGAGCAGGTATTTTTTTAAAAAACAGCAACAATCAATTATTCAAGTTCTTTGTAACTGTTACTAACCACACCCAGTAGGCCCTTCCAGTAGAGCAGACTGGCAAATGTTGTTGTTAACACAGCCTGTAATTGCACTGTCTCAAAAACAACTGCATGACGGAACACGCCTAATTGCAGTGTCTTCATAAACTGTGTCAGACTATGCTAGCATGTGAAATAGCAACCATCCACTTCCAAAATTCATAGAGGCTCTGTGTTAAAATACCAACAAAGTTTGTTCAGCAGGATGATAAATTATTTTCATGCACTTATGCAATAAAAAGAAAGAGAAAATGCCAAAAGAAAATCCAAGAAAGAAATAAGAGGACACATAAAAAAGTTACTGACATGGCAGAGTTCAACTGACAGTCCCCTGGAGATTCTGAACCCAAATCCTTCCCTCTTATTCCCATGATACAGCTCAGTTTTAACACACTGCTGTCTCCCTGTACTGATAGCCTTTATGCAGCAGTCATCTTTTGCTGAACAAAGTACTGATGCACACACCTACACGCAACGTGGCAGTTTTGCTGGGATTTAGGCCTCTGCTTAACATTAAGCCAACACTTCAGTTCTTTGCTGGAGGAGATTTCAGCAGGAGGAAAATGCAGTGATCATGGGCTACTGAAATGGAACGCTTGTGTAGAACAGAACAGAAATTTGCTTTGTAAGACTAGAATGTGACTGCTGTACTTTGTGTACAGAACACCCAATATATGCAGGCACTGGAGCATGAGTTACATGTTGAGGGCCAAAGAAACAATCCAGCTCTGAATTGCCTCGCTTTCGTGCATTTAAGATTCCAAACCAAAAGGCAATGGAAATTTTAAAAAATGCAGCCAAATAAATCTCAAGAAACAGAAGATGACCCATACTTAATCATAGTTTTGGTGACCACAGCGGACAGCAGACACCTTGGCTCATATTGCATACAACAGACAAGAAAGTGAGCAACACTATCTCTTTTTCTTTAGCATGGATGTACTTAGCATATCCCTCAGCTACCTCTGTGCATATGTCTACCTCATCCATGCACTGCAGTTGATTTGCAGATGGGGAGTTATTGCTGGGAATGCCTTATCTGTTCACATGGAAAGTATCTCCACTGCAGAAAGTATATTCATTTTCTGATTCCCCCATCCTTTAGATTCATGTCTCATCCCTCTGCTGACAGCTCTGCACTGCAACGTTCAGGAAACCCTTACCTTCCTCCAGAACTCCAGTCTGCTCAGAAGCTGGTGATGGAGGTGGGGAAGGAGGCAGGTTGGCTGACTCTTCAACTGCTAGAAATCAAACAGTGAGAATAAGATACAGCCATTAATTCCACAAAGACCAATACATGACACAAGCTGCAGTCAGCCTGTTCCGCCCAGTTGAGGAATTCTCTGATGGGGACTCATGCCTGCTGGATTTTCAGACAGATCCTTGCAGAATACATGGACTTCTGAAATTATAATGAAAGGATTTACTTTTCTGTTGTTGATTTGTTTTCTAATGGTACGAATTATTCACAGAATTCAGGTCATAGAGCACAATATAAAAATCAAATACATTATACTCTTTTAAATCAGTATTGCTTCTTTAAAAGTCTTCAGTCACCCAAGGCAACAACAAAAAAGCATCCGAGCACAAGAGGTATTACAAATTCACACCAACTACCAGAAACTGGCATCCAGTCTCTTCAATCTACCTTGAGTACATGAAAAAACCTCATTCTGCACACTTTTTTTTCTTCTGCTGAATTCAAGGTTAATCACAAAATGCATGCAAATATTGATTGCCTAAATGCAAAAGATATCAGCACAGGGAACTTATATCAATTGTGACATAACAGTGATTCAGCTGAGCAAGGCATAGTGAAAACTTAAATACACTTGGACTGGGATTTACATTCATTCCCAGTCAAGAGACCAGATGCTGGAAACAAATGATTTTTTTTCAATTATTTCAATTCAAGTATGATGAAATCCTAAACAAGCTTCTTAAATGAACTCAGCATAACCTCTGCATTTGATCTCATACCAATCACTTTGAGATTTTTTTTCTTTAAAATCAGATCCACTCCTGGGGCTTAACCAATGGTTAAAAAAAAAAAACCCTGAACAAATCTGTTTTAACAGATCTGTCTTATCAACAGCATCTTTCAACAGGCAGATCTTAATTTACAGTTCAGGGCTTCTTTCCAAGCACAGACAGGTCACTTTCAAAGTCCCAACAAAATTTTCCAGGATTCCTCCTACTGATTTCAGTGTGATTTGGAAAAGACCATATGCGACTTGTCCTTAAGATGTGCTGTCCAGAGACAAAGTATTTATAAATTCATCACAATGCATCTGACCACAGTTACTGTAACACCAACAGTTGTTACCTGAAGACACACTTCTCACAATGTCTTTTAAATGACTTCTCTGACTAGATGGAACTGAACATCCATTTTGCCTCTACCAGGCCTAAGTGATTTGGAGAATTGGGGTCTTCCATGTAAGACTGAGTCTCTGCAAAGAAGGAAATTACCAAGCAATACATCTTCCTGCTGCAGTTCTAAGATAGTTCAATGAAGCAAAAAATCTTGGGAATCAAATTTCCAACGAATATTCTAAATTACTCATTGACTTTAATTCATTCCTAGGCAAGGCCCAAGCACTGCACCAAAGCAAGCAGAATGCCTGTGAGGAAAACACCGCAGCGCATTGTTTTGATTTAATCACAATGTACATGCACTCAGCAGAATCTATCCTAGGACAGGCTTGCAAAACTTCCTTACCTCAAGATGGAGTATGTCCTTTCTCTGGCCTTTGGTGTACATGTTTTGAGCTACTGCAGAAGTTTTCTGGCAAGGAGGAAGCACTTTAGGTACAAATAGCTGCATACCTACCTTCTTTTATAGATAGATAGATAGATAGATAGATAGATAGATAGATAGATAGATAGATAGATAGATACACACATACACACATGCACTTGTATTTCAGAGAAACATTTCACAAAGGAGGCAACAGGAGGTTGGAGACACAGCATGGACCACTGGCATTGTTACCATTTCCAGTACATACCGCTGGCGTTTTCTTTTACCACATGTGACTCCTCCTTCCACAATCTGCCCTCACTTTGCTTGGTTGCTCTCAACCTGGTGTGTCCCATTCCCTTCTGTTTCCTATGGAGGTGCTCCACCTCCATCCATTTGAGTAACTACCACCTGATCAGCAAAGCCTCACTTTCTTTTTATATGTCACTCTATCTTTGCCTCTTCAGACATTAATCCTTCATGCTGTACATGGCTGAACAGAAACAGTCCCAACAAACATGATGACAAAACCCTACCACCAAAAACAGTCATGGTTGTGCTACTTGTGAGTCAGAAACAAGGTGGAGAACTGCTATTAGAGCAAACAGGGAATGAGACAGTCACAGGGCCATGAAGAACCTGGAATACAAGGATCCTGCCATCATCCTGTGGTTCCAGGATTTATCCACTGGTGGCTACGGTTTACCCACAACCATAAGCAACGTGAATACACAGCTGAAATTGAGTTTTTTAATATACATATAGACATTTACAGACACAAGGATACCTGGAACATTCTTTGTCTCATTTTACCTAAAGGTAGGGATCCAGGCTGATCTTTGTGCTGGGCTTCTTTTTCCTGTTCACCTTTCAGGACTGCTACAGCTTCAGCTGTTACTACTTGTACTATCCTCGCAGACACTTCTTCTATGGCAGTAGCAAAGTCAAAAAAAGAAAGAAAAGCATGCTAATCAGAATGGTGTTTTAAAATCATAACGATTAGCTTAAACAATAAGAAAAACAGAGGTTGACTTAATCCATTTTTAAAACATAATCTTTATTTCCTGAAATAAAGGAAATCATTAAAAATAAAAGAGAAGGACCAGATATTCCAAAGATTTCAGTGGAAAATGACAAGTATTTATAAAAATCAGGAGATTGCTCTAAGCAAGATGCACAAAGCATCATTATTTAATGTTCTTTCTATTAGGAACAATGTGCAGCAACTGCAGTATTTTAAGATGATCTTTAAATGTCTAGAAAAATTTCTGTAGGTACTGTTTTGCAAACAGGGGTAGAATGGGCAGCTGAGTAATGGAATTTCTTGACATTTAACATATGAAGTTAGTTGCATTCTAACATGCACTTTGGATGCTAATTCCTCCTCAGCAGAACACAGTATGCATTAAAGGCACTTCCCAGACAGCCATCTAAGCTGATGAGGGACGTGAAGGGCCAAGTAACATTCCTGAATTATTAAAATCAATAGTTTGACTTCCTCCCCTCTTTTAAGACTGCCACACAAAGCTTTATTTAAACAGTAGGTCTGAGTATCATGCAAAAGGATTGCAGAGGATAACATTTTTTTGGTGGAATGGGCTCTTTGCTGCTGGCCCCCTGACATGCTCCATGCATGGAGCTGGCTCAGGCACTGCAGGCTTGGCAGAGCTGGGTGAAGCAGAACCCACGTTCTGCTCTTCCCCACTACCTTCAAGGTGTAGCACACCTCAGAAGGGCTGAGGAACTGGCTGCTCTGGGGAGCAGAGGGTAGTAGTAGGACCATTCAAGGAGTGAATTCTTCCAAACTGAGAAACTGTGTCTCAGCTCAACTCTAGACCCACTCAAAAGTGCAGTGAAACGTCATCAGGCACACAGCTGCATGTGGAAGCAACCAGAGAAGTTTCCTGCTCTCTGGAAGTTCAGTTACCTTTGATCTAATAAATCAGGGTCTTAAGGGTTGGTTCACCAGAATTCAGAGAAAAAAGGGTTTGTGGTTCTTATGTGTATATGAGTCTGCTCTCCCTTAGTCATTAAACAATATATTTTTCTGTCTCAGCCAAACTCAGTGGATATAAACCCATCCCCTCTCCAGCTATATCCAAGGGCTCCCAATACAAATGGAGCTGACCCCTAGGAAGGCCACAAGCTGCACAGTCACAACCCATGAGCTGCGCAGCTGGGCACACCTGGGAACAGGGCAAAACTTCACTGCTGCTCCAGCCCTCGTGTGGAGACAAAGGTTTGTAATGCCCGATGTCAATACACTCTGCTCCTGCCAGAGCCTCCATTAATCACCATCCTGAGGGCAGGAATCAAAGCTCTGCTCACCCATTACCACGTCCTTCAGGCAAGAACTGGTTGGGAAGGGCAAGTATATTTAAATCAATGCCCTACATGTAACTTCATAGCAACCACACTGGCAAGGGACTGTCCATTAGATTAATAATGATTTCTTTACACAGTTACTCTTACAGACTTCCCTTGTATTTTAACGTGAAGCTATTCCTCTTCATTTGTCCTTTAGAAAAGCCAGTTGTTCTCCCCAAAAAACACAGATGTGAGTTACTTGACTTCCACAGCCATGTTTGTCTAAAACCAAAGTGCTAGATTAATCTTTCTTTTATACAAACTATTTAATGAGATATTAAAAATCCCCACCCACTGGCAAAGAACATTCCTAATTGTTGGTATTTATACCTTACAATTCACTGCACTCCTGGCTGGTCACCTGGAGAGCAGTAACTGCAACAGTTCCATTGGCTGCTGCCAACAGCAAAAGTAGACGGATGAATATGCCAGAACAACTACCAAGCAATGAAAAAAACAAAACAAGCTGATTTGAAAAATATGAATTTGAAAAAACATTTGAAATACATTAATATAAACTTGCCAAGGATAAATTCAGACTAGAAATCTAAAGATGCTACTTTTCTGCTGTCAGGGGTGAGATGTTCTGGCAGCCTTCCACATTGCAGGAAACAAATCAACTGTTTTTTGAGATAAGGCTCAATACGTTTATGAAATGGACTACATATGATACAGGTGCCTGTAGGAGGAGGAGACTATGAATAGCAGCTCTAGTTCTCTGTTCTTCTATTCAACAACACACCCCTAGTATGAGATGAAACTCCCCTTTGTGGTTAAGTATATCAAATTGAGCACCATAACCCCATCAATCAAGTAACGCATGTGGCCAGTCCTATAGATCAAAGAACATGGATACTGATTTAAAGCCCAGCAACCTTCCCAGCTGCCTTTCAGGGGCCTGCACATCTTTTTGGGGCTTTGCACCTCACTTTGGGCTGCTTCCACACCTGCTGGATGCTGAGGGTGCTTCTCGGCACGTCTTGGTTCCTTCCTCTCGTGAGAAACACAGAACAGATACTTCCCAGACCCTCCCAGACTCTCACATAGTGCTGCTGTTGCAGACCAGTGGACTGGACGCAAATCTGGAATCTTTACAGGTCCTGACAGCTCCCTGTGTTGTGAGGCAAATGCAGCCTGCAAAGCTTGAGCAATTCTGGGAAAACCTGACAGAACGAACCTGTGGCTTAGCCCATCCTCCTCCAGCAGACACATGGGGCCCGCCCCACACCACGGCATGCTGCAGCACCTTCCATGGGTTGGAAATAAACTGCTCTTCCAGAAAGCATCCTTTGATACCTGGTACATTCCTGTTCAGATTCTGCTCTTTCAGAGCAGGAAGGAGCATCGCCCTGACAGCTCTGGTGAGTATGGAGGACAGCACAGAGCTTCACTGAGTGCCATGGCTACAGAAGACCCCGCACCAATTCCTGCCACCACTTCACACTGAAGGATGTGACACATAGCCCTCCTGCCAAAATTTCCACCAAACTACTAATCACAACACCAATGACAAAAGCAGCATCATCAAGTCTATACTATTAGCTCAGATGAACAAATCAAGACTCAATGAGGAAGAGTGTTAAAATAATCCGTTTTTGGAGTTTATGTTCACATGAAAATTTAATAAAAGGCTCCAATTAATTTCTGATATAGAATATGCAAATGTATATCACATTTAGTACCTTGGAGCATATCCAAAGAAAATCCACTTGGTCAACTGCTTTCTATCAGCCAACCTACTGCAACCCTCCTCCTAGCAGGGTTAAGACAAATCCTTCTTAAAAACTGCCTCATTTGTAATAGAATTTATACTTGTTCCCATCTGGCCTGGTTCTCTAGTACAAATGGGCTCTACAAGCCTGGAAGACAGTTCTCATCCTCTCATCTCTCTTCCTGATTTACTTTGCTTGGACAAAGATAATGTTCCACAGGGAGATACGTCTGAGGATGAAAGGTTGTTTCCTGATAAATAGAAATTTCTATTTCAGGCTATGCGAAATAAGTAAATAGAAATACAAATGGCCTCTGGGCTTGTATTTTTTGTTCAGTTTATTGTTTTGTTTGGCAGTATTCTTTAATCAAGAAAGGCTTACTTCTGAACACTCTGCTGATGGATATTTTGGGTGACACAGGAGGCATACGCAGTTCATCAGAAATGCAGTGCTTTTGCCGTACATGACTGCTGCAAAAGGACAGACATTTCTGTACTAATGGACACTATAAATAGAAGATCCAGTGGCAAGTCAAATCCTCACAGGGCTACTAATTGAGACTTTTCATGGTTTTCTTATGGTTCAGTTAAACTTCAAGGCAAGTCTAATGATAAAGAACAAACAAACAATCAAAACCAACCAAACAAAAAAAAAAAACCCAAAACCAAAAAAAAAGGATAGTTAGGCAACTTGGATGCCAGGCTATGTATTCATTAGACATAGTTTTGCTTGTAGACATTTATGTTTCCTCTCTTTAAACAAGTAGATTCCCTCTGACTCTACTTCATGCCGCAGAAACAGCACTAACCTACAACAGATTACAACAAATAGATTTATTTCTTACAGGCAATAAGGAGCATGGCTTTACGTTAGACTCCAACAGAACAAAGAACAGCAACATGCCTTTCCTTTGCATTTTGCAGAATGTAAAATGCTGCTCCTTTTTACCAAGATGTCAGCTGTTCATGATACAGGACACAGACGTAGCTTCACAGTTTGATTTCAGGGAATACAGCACCCTAAAATATAGGCAGTCCTTGAATGGGATGCCCATAACAGAGAGAAAACATAGTGAAAACCCTCAGCATGAACTCTCCAAAGCCCCAACAGAGAGCAAGCCGAGGTAAGAGGCCAGGGGCTGATATACTGGGACGGTGGTTCTGCTGCTCCCTCAAAGGTCACTTCAGACCACACTCCAACAGGGCTGCCAGGTCAGCTCTGCCCAGCTGCTGCCAGTGTCATTGAACAGAGGACTCTGCCCTGCTGAGACGACAGAGTCCTGTCTGGGGCACTACACTAATTTAAACCAAAGTTAAAACTCAAATTAAGCAGTCTGTGCGCCTGGTTTTGGAAGTCAGCCCAATTCTTCTATAAACCCCAGGATACCAAATGAGGAGATCTAGAATCTCCCTGTCCCAGAGATGACTTGGGGACACAAACTCTTTCCAGAGTACTAAGATGCACAGGGGATGCTGAACCAGCCTTCCCTCTCAGCTGGGTTTAGAAGGCCTGCTGCCTCCAAAGGCTGCCACTCTCCTCACAAGTAAGTCCAAGGACACAAGAGCTGTCCAATCCCCAGTCCAGCCACTCTAGCACTGAGATTTACACTGAAGCAGGCATCATTCAACATTCCTTCCAGATACCTGAGGCCCCCTTCCCTGACAGAGACTCAGCCAAGGGCTGTTAAAAGAGATGACATGCCAAAGACTGGCTACAGCGCAGTCCAGTATCTGGGATCAGATCCTGTACAAGGCCAAGATGTCATTTCAAAGCTCTCCTTCATTTCTTATTGATCCTGCTACATTTGTCACTGGACTGCAGATGTCTCCACTGGCACATTACCTACAGTACTTTCATTTCCCATGACACCTTTCCATTCCATTAACTTTTATGACATACATGTTTACCAGCCTCAGAGACAGACATACAGACGGTGGAAAGAGTCTTTTAAAAAAGGTGTCTGAGCTTTCAGGTTCTGACATAAATATTTCCACAAAATAGTTAAAAACTAGTTTTTTAAAAGATCTGCACCTACAAAGGCAAGAGTAAAAGTCAGATCTGTGAGACATCTCCACAGTGATGTGTGATGTCTGTTCTTTACATGCCCTTTTAATGGTTTCCTTCAGCCTCTAGCACTTTTTCCTCTTTCTCTTCCAACCGACCACAACCTCAGGCTCAATTCATGGAGAAGCTGAGTTTCCTATGAACACCAATTCTTAGGTGAAACTGTTCAGCTGTTTGTTCCTGACAGCCCTCATCCAGCAGTGCCTTTTATCTTCTCTCTCTCCCCTCTCTGTGCAATGCTGTTTGATTACTCTGAGGACTGGTTTTGACAGTAGACACTGCCTATGGGCAGGGCTCACAGCCTCTCCCTGCCTCACAGGTATGTGACTGACACTGATGCAAGGATCCTGCTGGCAGAGGAACTGGGAGCTGGTACAGCTCACCCTGGGAACAGCCTGCTCGTCACCTCATGTAACAGTGTCAGTGATTTCTCAGGCCAGAGTTGCTCCAGTCAGACCAGTTTGTCTCCCCAGCTCTTCTCCTTTCCTGCCTGTAGTCACCTGTGTTTCATTACTGCCATTTAGCCACATCACTCAGCCCACTTATCTATTGCTTCTTCCCACCCTGAGAACCCATTTCACAGCAACAGGGACAGCTCCTCCTGACAGGAAAATGCATTTCACATTCCTGCAATTTCACCAGGACAGTCTTCCCAGACTGGAGCAGCATCACCCCTCCCTCTTTGTGGCAACAGCTCTATCTGATGCCACTACAGTGGCAGCAAGACCTTGAGTTTGCTGTGGCCACAGAAGATGCCACCTGGTCTATGTAAAGCAGAACTTGTTTATGGCATAAACAAACTTGAACCACATGCCACAACAAGTGCTCCAGGAGAAAACCAAAGAAAAGGGATGATAGGAAGGAGGCACAGAAAGAAGGAGACTGCAAATTGTGTCAAAACTTCACATGCATTCATAAGGTAACCTATCAGACACCTACCAAGAAAAAACAGTGAGCTTGGTTAAAGGGTAATTAACGCTCCTGGAGCACTGAGGCTAAAGAAGGGATTAAAGAAAGTTGCAATCAGACGGAAAGGATAAAATAATATGTTTTATTAATTTTGCTACATTTTAGGGAAAGAACACAGGCAGAGCACACAAAAGGATTAGCTACATGTGCTTGCAGAATTGTGAAAACAAAGCAATTTCAGTCAAACTGTGCCTGTCAAAATCCTCAGTGGGGTTCAGAGCAGTTTCCAAGGTAACCAGCACTAATAGTTGGCACAGTGGAATCAAGTCAACAACAAAAGCACAGAGAAACCTGCACTGCCTTGTGAGGCAAAACACCCCACATATTCCTGCAGAAAGAAAAGATAAAAAACAACTATTTGCTATCTTTGACGATTTGAAAAGCAAACAGGACCTATGGATTTTTTTTCCCCCGGGTACTGCAATTACGAGTGCAGCCAGGCTATAAACCAAATAGCTATTCGATTTGTTTAGAGGCATTAGCCAGTCCCCTAAGGACAGGTCCTGAATTCATGCACAGCTTTCCTGGAAGCTGGTGGATGACTTGTTTCAGTCAAGACTACAGAAATGTTGGGGGGGAAAAAAGACCCAGGCATCACCCAGTGACATTTGGGATGGAAAAATCAAAGATACTTCTTGGTCTTGATCACTGGGATCACAACAGCTCTAGATACTGCCTTTTTGCACTCAGATTAAAAGAGAAATGCACAGCAGCAATCAAAATAGTATGAATAAGTTATATAAACCCCAAATAATGCCAACAGATTAGTGCTTGAGATTGAGGAAAAAAGCCGTAACACAGCTTTACAGAATTCAAATATTGGCTTTCAAATGGCTTTTGTGCGTGTAAATATTCTGCTGTAAGTAGGTCCTTGATCTGGATGTTGGCAATATTAACAATAATTGGCAGGAGGTATGAAGGCAAAAATAGGAACATCAGCTTTTAAATTAAATGCAGACACAACACAACTGACAAGTACCATTTCCCTAATAAACTCGTTGACGTTAAGCTACTGCAGTATCCATGAGGATAGTGACAGATTAATTTAATCATCAGGATTCACCAGCTAACCAATACAACAGGCCAGACAAGATCTGTGTTTTGAGAAAGAAAGATCTTTGATGGTTTAATGCATTGGATCCCCAAGGTATGAACATTCAGATTACTGCTGGAGAAAGATGTATTGCAGTCACTGTGTGAGAAGAGCAGGAACAGGTGAGCTACAGCTGACTACCTGGCACAGCAGCTTCATACCCTGGTAAGCCCTACTGCAAAAGAGTTACACCTTTGTGCTTTGGGGTATTCAACAGCCCCTCCTATGTTCTCCTTAAACCCTAGACTGTAAATCTGAACTATCACAGTCCAACTACTTAACACTTTTGAACTTGATGACCTTTGAGGTCTTTTCCAACCTTAGTGATTCTATGATTCTAGTGCAATCTACTTTATATCAGAGTAAATCTGGTGCACAGCTGGAGTCCTGGCTGCAGCTGAGCAGTGTTGGCCTGGCTGTGCTCTGGTACAAACAGAAGGGTGGCTTTCCTGGGCGCCCTCGGCTGCTCTGCAGCACTCAAGGAAGCAGCAGGGAAGCTCAGGCTGTCTGTCCTTGGACTGCTTCCACATGTTCTGTGTGTGTTTCAATTCCCCTGCTCTAACTGAATTTTCCTGATCACATTCTTCAGTGAGAGAGTTGGACACATAGTCCAAATCTCCAAGGCACACAGTGCAAAATCTAAAGTGACTCATGCTAGGAGCCAGGGGCCATTCTGACAGCTCCAGTAAGCCCCCTCCTCTGCCTCCCTAGCACATTCATTAAGCAGGCATCTCTGCCACACTGTCTAGCAGCTATAGAACAAAATACCAAGAGATCAGTCCCCTCCTCAGCCCCCCTTGAAATATGTAAGTCTATTAAAAAGGAGTCATACCAATGTCAGTATAATAATGCAACACTTTAAAAATTACTGCAATACTCATTTCCTGTGCGTCCCTTGAGTGCATCTTCTTAACTCTACTCCCTGGAACAAAATATTTGCTGTCAGCATTTCCCAGCCAAATCAGAGGTGGGAAAAGCTATCAGTTCTGTTTTGTCTGATGCACGGGCAACACAATTTAGAGCCAACATGCAATATTGAAGCTGACAACACCAGACCCTCAGCCAGGGCAATGCGGTGATGTCCCACTGCCTTTCCTGGGACTTGGTATCAGCTCAAAACAACACCTGCACATACAAAGCAGCTATACCTATCTTTCCCCAAAATATTAATTCCCTAGGACTCACACAGAAGAAACCACTTTGGCTTCAGGACAAAGAACCAGATATTTAATCCTTTGAATGTTAGGAAATACTCATAATGGGTAACTCACTTTTAAATCAGTATTAGTTTTGGACTTCAGTATAAGTTGACATTTTAAACAAACAGACTTTTAAGAACCTCTACAGAAGTCAATGAAGTATCAGCCACCTACAGTAGGAAGTGATGCATCCCTTAAGGTTCATTTTTAGCTCCTTTTGAGATGATTTTAAACACTTTTTACAGTGCTTTCACTGATCTTTTTTAAAAAAGGATTCACAGCATGCTATATAAATTTTGTTGGATTTAAACTTAAAATTAACATTAACCTGTGCACATATTGTGTGGGATTTAGTCCTGCCTGGTCAGGAGGACTGAAGATCAATCTGTCAATGCCAACAGAATGCTGGTTTAACCCATCAGGGAATATTTAACACATAAAATGCAGGAATGTCATGCCCTGCTCACCTTAGTGCTCACTCTGTTGGTCCAGTCCAGGTCTGTACTGCAGCATCAGCTGCATGGCTGATCTCTTCCAAACTCTGCTTCCCAGTCCAGCCGGTACCTGTATCAAGGCAGGTGTGTTTCTCCCACCAATGGAGGAATAGTGCTGCATCCTCCTTAGAGGAGCATGTGCAAGTGTCCCCACAGACAGGCAGAGCTGAACATGGCCCATGTCATGTACAGATTAACCCACTCCCACAGAGGCTGTGCTGTGGATGGACTCTCAGAGCAGTTCTCAGCCAAGCTCAACAGTTCTCCCATATGTCCCCCTCTTTTCCGGCACTGGCCCAGCTGAAGGGAGCCTTGCCTCTGACCAGGACTCATGCCTGAATGCTCAGACAGCCTGCTCCCGTCCACTGCCTGCCCACTCTTGGGGGCTACCAGCTCACACCTCTATGTGTGCAGTGTGATTAGGAAAGAGAAATGTGCACCTACTCTTGAAGAAGGAAAATGAGATGCGCATAAAAGCCCTGATTGCGTCTTCAGCATCCATCAGTACACTTGCACAGGCTGCCCAGAGAAGCTGTGGCTGCCCCATCCCTGGAAGTGTCCAAGATCAGGTTGGACGGGGCTTGGAGCACACTGGTCTAGTGGAAGGTGCCCCTGCCCATGGCAAGGGATTGGAATGAGATGAGATTTAAGGTCCCTTCCCACCCAAACCATTCTATGATTCAGTGACATTCTGAACTACCTCTTCCGCTTCTGCCAAAGCTATCTTCTCTGGGCACTTAAACACCTGCAAGCTTCTGCAGCCATGGTGCTGGAGACGTCCAGCTGCTGAGGGGAGAGCTGAGACTGGGGCTGTGGGCACTGCAGCCTCCAAGAGAGCTGCATCCAGAGGCAGAGCTCCTAAGTGTACTGAAAAGCAGGAGCAGTTGTGGAAATTTCAGGTTGCAGAAGAGCTACACTGGAGAGCTGGGATAAAGCTGGAAGCACATATGGAGAACAAGAGAAAAAAAGCTAGAGACAACACAAATCAGAAAGGAGAAAGAGAAGGAAAAGCTGACAGAGCAATTGTTGAGAAGGATGACATATTCTTAAAGGGAGAGAAAGGATGACAAGGAAAGAAAAGAGAAAGCAATTAATACACAGGAAGAGCTAGGGATTAGTTTCAGCTCACCAACAACCTGTGCAGGCTGCATTACCCTAGATGTGGCACATACCCTGAATTTGGGGTAAAAAAGCTACAGTCACCACTGAATTCTATTCCTTCTTCTCATATGTGGTGCAAGGCTGTGGATGAAAACAGTTTGAGTATGTCAGCAAAACTGCCACATCCATACAGCACTGGTAGCTGATACATTCATAAAGAAGAGCAGAATTATCCGTCTGTCCAGATGCATGGGCTGCACGGGCAGAGGACCAGACTGTAAATCAGCTTTGTCCTAACTGTCATAGGCTATGTGGGTTGCTGGAAGCTGTACCAAACTGATCATATATCACTATGAATTAGTCCCAAGGAAAGAAACAGAAACAAAAAGCGAAGCACCTGGGGTTTATTTTCCCCTCCCAAAATACAGTGCCTCCAAGTGAAACTGATTTTCATGACCTATTCAATCTACTCAGTCTGAGTAGATTGAATAGTGAAATGACTTTCTGGGAAGCAGCTAAGAGGTTTTCCTGCCCTGGAGCTAATGATATCTCTCAGTTACTTTCCATATACTGTATGCAACTGAAACTAAAATTCTGAACAATTATTTTCCACACATAGGAGAAGGGCTCCCTCCCCTAATCTAATGTACACAGCTGAGGTGCCTTGAGCTTCCTGCACTTTTTGCATGTCATGAGGAATGCTTCAGTACTGACGAAACCCCAAGAAACAAACAAAACTGCATTTCTAAATCATCACTTCAGAAGAGTTTTTCCAGCACCACTGACTCTGCTCTGTAGCCAGTCTGTGAAACAGCAGAGAAAATGTAAATGTTTTGCTCAGACTGTTCCAAAGAACAAATGATAAACACCATCACACAGACATCTCACTTTGAGTCTTGTCTTTGAATTTCCAGATCAGTCGTTGGTAGGGACAGGCACTGGAGCATCAGTGCTCATCTGCCAGCTAATGCCAGCTGTTTTGTACTGATTTCCATCTCTTCAGCTGGCACAGGCAAGCAAATCTGTATTATCATTAGACGGACTGAATTTAAAGTGAGCAGTTAATCTACCAGTAGCAATTCCACAGAACAAAAAACCCTAACCAAAACACCAGTACACACACTAAATGTTGCTGTCCTTACCCAGGATATGAATATAGCAAGAGAAGAGATGGTTTCTTCTCTATATTGTAACCTCACAGATTAAAACAGCATGAAAGACAAAGACAGGGGATTGCCCCTTGCTTCCTTCTACTATTTCCTTTAAGTTTCTCACTCAAATTAAAACCCAGATTGCCTTTCCTTTTCAATTTTAATACAGAGTAGCTCATCATGGTTAGTCAAATCAAGGAATTTGCATATATATCTCGTACTTTGTACAGAAAATACACTCCAAAGTAATATCTTCATGTCCATGAAAACTGTGCCTCAGTGAAGACTACAGAGTGAAGTTCCAATCACAAAGTGCTTGCAGTCTCTTCCCTATCTCACTTAACCTTGAGAAGCAAACACTAGAGGAAAAGAGGGAAAAAACCATATCCTTCTTTCCTTTGTCAGCCAGCCTGGCTGTGGCTCACAGCCGTCACAGGGAGCCTGTGCGCTCCTGAATGCTAAATAAGCTCCCAGGCTACATACGTTCTCTCGGTGGAGCTTAAAAAGAGATCTCACTCTGAGCAGAGCCGTGTTGGCATAGCAACAGGGGAAAAAAAAGGGATCAGCAAGCCTGGCACTCCTTGCCAGAAGCAGCAGACTTTGTATGACTCTCATTTTTGTGAAAGATGTGATGGTACCTACCTCCTCTCCACCAAAGGTCAAACCCATGCCCAGTGAGTGTGGAAGGGCTGATGTCCAGCCTGTGTACTGGCAGGACCTGCCCCCATCACACAGACCTGGGGACGCCTTGTCCTGGGCTTTTCTTAGCCCGAGCTGGAAAGTGCATCAACCAAACACCTGAGCTTCCACAACGGAAAAACGAGAGGAAAGGATTTGTGAAGAGCAGGGCTGAGCGGGTTAATGACCACACTTCCAGATACAAGGCACGGGACCTGAAAATGGGGTCAACAATGCCCACCAGAATGTCCCATGCCGTCACCTAAGAACTTGCTGCTTCTCTTTCAAGGTGACTTTGGAAAAGAAGATGCCATTTCAGCTCTGCCTGAAACAAGAGCAGCTGTGTGCCTGTAAAACAAGGCTCTGTTGTTTAGTAATGAACCTTCTTCCAACTCTTCCTGCCCTCAGATCAAAACTGGAATGGAAGATTATACGCTGGCACAGTCCCCAGCAATACCACCTTCCAGCTGCAATCACAGAGACCTCTGTTCAGTGCCAAATATTGTCCAGTGTTTCTGAATGTCCTTTATGATGCCATCATGGGGATGGAGACCATGACAGATCCTTTAAACACAACAGGAATGAGCCTTTGAAGTGCCCCATCTCTGCATCTCTGCAAGGGGCAGAGCTGAGCCCAGCCCAGAGGGCAGAAGCCTGTGGAGAGGTGGCACACAGTCCTGCACCCATCCATGGCTCTGCACAGACCTCCTGGCTGACCTGGGGTAGCTTTCTCCACCCTTGTGCCTTTTCTCCTGGCTTTTACAAGTCCTGTCTACTTTATGTAATTCATAAATGCACAAGCTGTCTCCTGCCACACATTTTATAAACTGAAAAGGACTCCAGGACAACAGGCCACAAATCAGAATGTGTCTTCTCGGCACAACTGCCCCACCAGTCACCCAGCTAATGCCACTGCTGGAGGGTCAAGATCTGACCCACAGAAACAGGCAAGTCTGCATTTACAGCCCTCATCAGAATAGGTACTTAAACATGGATGGTGGGGACAGAGGGCAGAGACAAACATAAAAAGCAGAGACAAGGCAAAAATAAAACTCCCAGAATGCATTCAATATTTGACAGGGTCAGCAGCAATAACTCTCCTGGCTAAAGCAGTTCCCCAAGAAGGGCTGCATATGTTTTCAAAAGGCAACTCCATTTTGCTCATAGCATACAGTCTAAACTGCGGTGTGGCTGGAACAACATGTTATGAAAGATGCTTTGTCCATATCCCAGCCTTGTTGCTCCTCGTTACATCTCCAAGGGTGTTATCGCTTACGTTTTCTGGGAGCACTGATGGCACCAAGTGAGCACTGGTTGCCAAGCCAACACGCTCACAAGCATTTTGCTCTCACTTCTTAAGGAAGCACAGCTGCTTTTGCAGTGCTTGTATTGTAACAAGAAAACACCAAGGTGAATTGAAACGTCCACAGGGAGCCCAAACAAAATGGCTGGTTGATGCTGTCTCTTGGCCAGACGCAACACTGATGTGGTAGGATTCAGCAGTTGGCTCTAAGGGTGTTACTGCGCCTGGTTTGAGATATGGTTTTCAAGAGCAAATTTGAACCACACACTCCCAGAGGAGCTTAGGGATAAAAGAAACTGATGGCTGATGTTCTCTATCTGTCTGACTCCCAGCCATGGGAACCAACAGCACCTGCACACCAGGGTATCTCACCCCATTCCTTTTCAAGCAGTAATTTTCACATTTTGCCCACAGCTGTGCCAGACCTTCCAGCTCCTACCAATATATGTCAATCACTGACTGATTTCTGAAGTTCCAAGAGGAGGTGGGAGGGCAGAGACAGTCCCTCAGAGAGGTTATGACTGGACCAAAAACGATGTATTACTGGATGGACTGATAGGGCCAGCCACAGAAAAACCCACAGAGACTGGTCTATATAGTAGTTATTGAATATTTTAGAGTCAGGGAGAAGATAGCTGCAAGTAGGGAAAGTGAAAAGATAGAATTTCTGTGCCTTCATTCCTGGTCCTCTGCAGGAGAACAACTGAGAAGGACCTTTATAGCAGGGTTAACAGAGTATGGTAAAAAGCCCAGCATTTTCTACAAGTGCCCCAGAGGGATTCTGTTGCCCCCACCTATATTATCTTCAGAAACATAATTTGAATATGTCTATAATATCCCAATAACGTGTCCCAGGAAATGACACTTGTACTACACTTAACACAGAGAAGAAAAGTTTCAGATGCCTGGTATGTTTGCCTGTACCTACACTGACAGAGATGATGGTGTACAGTAATTACTGTCACATTTTCTGGGCTAAGGGAGGGAGATCAAAATGCCTAATTAACAGCTTCTTTCCCATGGGAGCCATCAATGACATGGTAAGATACCTTCTTCCAGCTCTGTAAAATAAATAACAGAACCCAGCAGTCACATTCAGCTCTGAATGTCATTGATTTTACATCCTTCTGTGCATGTTGTCTGCATTGTTCAAGACATGCCGCTTGCTGAAAATGCACACCTGACAACAGTGCTGGGAGGCTCCTTTGGGAAACAGACATCTAGGGAGTTTATCGGTGGGGGGGTGGGGAGCTTACTACCTCCAGAAAGGCTTGGGCTGCAGCAGGACAGCCAGTGCAAACAGCCAAATGAAAAGAAAAGCTCTGACAAAGCAGTTCTGTTGGAAAGACCAAAAAGGCCTCCATACAAAGAAGGCCTGTTTGTATGTCTACTGCCAGTGCCATCAGAGTATTTCCACTTGTATGGCAAGAGAGAGAGAAAGGAAAAGGAGATTAAATGAGATGTCACTAGAGGAGGGAACAAACCATTAGCATGCCATGGGACTAGGCTATGACTCTCAGTGCATTTCAGCCTGGAGAGGCTGTTGCATTTAGTGACCCCAAACATGGCGTTACCATTCTGCTCCATTGCAGTTCCAAGCCTAGTCCAGAGGGGCTGAGGGCCCTCATCCCACACAACTAAGCACCATGGTGATTTTCTAACAGCGCTGCACCGATGAGGGCTTTGAACAAGATCCTCTTCACCTGGAGACTGGCTACTACAAAGCAAGGCTATGGAAGACAATGGGACACAGACTGTTTCCCTGACATGCAGCAGGAGGCTGAAACAAGCACAATTCCTGCCTTCAACATGTTGGGGGTTTTTTGCATAGCCAACCTACAGGGACTCTGCTCAAGCACTACTTGCTATGACAGGGCAATCTTTCAGGCTCACATTCCCTACACCTTAGAGAAATATGCTTGTTTAAAAGAGTAGATGGTCAGAGGAATAAATCTGTTTCCAGATACCCATTTAGTCCAGCTGAACAAAGCCTGAAACCAAGGGCTGAATAAGGATAAATTATATTTCAAACTGTAATGTGGTTTGTCCCTTCCCAGTTTTCTTTTCAGTTGCTTCCTGCTGTCTGAATCCCCTCCTTTCTGGGGTAGTATCTGCCATCACACAAAAGCTGGTTTGTCTCTGGATAAGCAGATAAAACTGGACCTCTTTCTATTGTCCTTAGATTGTCTTACAATTTTCCTTTTTTCCCTGCCTCTTCCCACCCTTGCTTTGCTCCCTCACACCCTCCATCTCACCAGCTCTCCTGCTGCTGAGTCTGTTCTCCCACATTCCTCAGCCCCTTACTCCTCCCTCAGCTTAATACTGCCACTTCATTCCTCTTCACAGGTCTAGGGCTCCCTCTTTCTGGTTCACTTAGAGACTAACACACAGCAGTGTCTGGGTTCCCCCAGCCACCACAAATTCTAGACTCTCTCATGGATCTGTCATGGGCTGCTTCTCAACCATCTTCCTCATGACTCCAGCCTGCAGTCGGATTTCTGTGCCCTGTCAGGGAACCTGCTACAGTTTACCACAGTCCCTTTGCATCCCACATGGTTTGGGTTCCCTGCCAATTAATGAAGGGCTACATTTTGTCACTCTGGTATGACATGTTACTGTCTTTAACATTGTCTGACACCAGGACACAGACACTGTCCTGAGGCTCTGGTAATAGGATTTCAGGAAATGCATTCCCTTCATCTGTCAAAAAAATAATTCATCAAATAATAGTGCACGTAATCCAAGCCCCCTCCAATTACAAACCTGAATTTGGCATAAGAAAGCACTTAATCAGTTGAGTGACTGTGTATGAAGACATATTGTAGAAGATGCTTCACAATGTTCATCACTATTATCCCTAATTATATAAATTTGACTGGTTAGTTACTACATTACTGAAAAAATAGATGCATTTTAAGTGCAAAAAGCCAAACCTTTGTAGCTTGATGTTCTTGCAATTCAAATAAAATGGATTATGTTGAATTGCTGGCTCCCAGAGAATGCTGCAGCGCATCTATGCTCCTCCTCACAGCTTCCTCCCAGTTAGCTGACCACAATTTTCCACTGAGCAAAGAAAAGGCTGCCACTCTCGTGTTTCATTGCAAGTCAGACACATCCTGTGCTCTACCATGGGGTCCAGTCCAAAGCTCTCCTTGTCAGCCCATTCCAGAGTGCGTTTCTGAGGATTACACTATCACGGCCCTACGCATCACACATTTCACATGACGTGAAAATGTTTGGCTTGACAAAACCTACAGATCTCTTTCTCCGCTCTTAGTAATTCCATGGTCCTCACCAAAGATGCTCTGTGTGTGCAAATGAGAAGGGACGTGGACAGCCATGGACCAGGGAGAAGACATTGAAACTCAGTGGTCTCAGGCTGTGGGGATGCTGCAGATGCACCAATGGCAAGGTGTCTTCAGGAGCACCTCCAGAACTGCGTGAGATTTGTGTCTGGCAGAAGGACAGGGCTCAGCCGGTCTGCCAGGGGTAGCCCAAGTACATATACGAATTTATATCCACAAAATGCATACAAAAAAAAATAGGTGCTTTACTACCCACAGTTATATCACACCCCTAACAGCTTCCTGTGGGCTATGCCAAAAAACCCCGCCTATTCTCTTGCACATATCTGCCTTTGACTTGAGTGGTGCCAGATCAGGCCCTGAGGCTGCCCTGTTCACAGCTCTGTGCACTTCCCCATGTTCCTATCAGTCTGTTTGAAAGGAGGGCATTGATGTGTCTCCATAATGCAGCCATTACCAGCACAATGCTGAGACAGATCAATCAAAAGCAACACAAGAGCCAGATTCAGAGTATTCAAAAAACCGAGGTCAGACCCAGTAACTCTTAGACAGACACTGAGAGACATATATACACAAAACCAAATTTTAACTGTGCAAACCTAAAGATGCCACTTGTAGTGATGGATTGGATGTGTTTTGGGAAGAACTCCTCCCCCACTACCATCCCTTCCCTCTGCATGTGTTGGCATAAGGTGCCTTTGTCCCGGTGGCCTTACCCTAATTTTACCCTTAACACACAGTCCTCTGATTTTACAGCACAAGGCCTGCAAATGGGTGTTCTGCTGCTTTGGTGTGCCTTGAAGGGTCTATATCCCTGTTACAGAACACCTCTCCCTAGGAGAGGGCCATTTTGTGGCTAAATTCCAGCTGCTGGGTCAGTCAGATGCAGCAGCCCTTCCTCAGGCAAAACACCTCAAAATGCACGGGGAATTGGGCGATGGACAGCTGCCTGAGAAATCCCTGTTTAAACTAGAGCTCTTCTGCGTATGAGGTGGTTGTTGTAGTTGCAGGGGATTTACAGACTGCAACATGAAGGCTGAGAAGCCAAAGATTTTCCTAGGTTACAGTGCTGGACTTGCACCAAAGAAAATAAAATCCCTGTAAATCTACTCAAACCCACAGCTCGGCTTAATTATCTCCATCGACCTTGGCTTCCTGTGCATTTTCTCCTCAGATGTTTGGAGTCAGTAAGCTACTACAAATGATTAAATGATTCACATTATTGATAATTATGTGTATCAGAGTGGCATTTAAAAACCCTACCTGATGCAACACCCCACCGAAGTTACAATTTGCAAGCAGACAAACACAGCAAAGATGATTAAATTTTTTTGTGAGTAACAATTCTGATTTCAAGATCAAACTCTGAATCAAACACCAAAAATGTAGAAGTTCTGCTTCACACTGCATTAAACACATCCAGCTAGTAAATACTAGTAAGTGGCAATACACACTCTGGTCCCTTTCTATCACTACAGTAAGTTGCCAACTGGTTTCTCCTTCAAAAAGAGAAAAATTATTGAAAAAATGATCTTAAGTATCCTAAGATGGTTTATGCTGCATTAATTAAATGTGGACTTAGCCAGTGTGTGTGTGCAGTGAACAAGTTTCTAGAGAGCTAGGAATTCAGGCATGAAAGCAAGCAGTTCTAGGGACTTTTCCAGTGCTCAAGGACAAAGATGTCATGAGATATGCTATATTAAGACTTTCAAACAAAGCTGTACGTATTGACAGTAAGTCTCCACACCAGACATCTTAGAGTCCGAGCAGACAGTGAGAAAACAGTAGGGAAGTAGGAAATGAGGCCCCAAAGTGGTGACTGAAGCAAACTTCACCTGGATCAAGAGTAATCTTGTTCCCTCAGCAAATGCGTGTCCCCAGCACTACTGTATACCCGAGAACATGCTTCCTAATTTTGTCTTGTTCTGCTTTTAACCACTTGCCTCAAAAACCAACATGAAAAGGCACTACTATAATGCCTGCTGATGGCAGCGGTTTCCTTCCTCCTGTCACTCATTAGTTGCAACCTCAATAAAATGTTCAGATCTCTCTCTGACCAGCACTCAGAACTTGAGCTTGAGGGAGCCCGCAAAAAGCATTTCTCTCCTCCCTTTCTAAGGATAGGAAATTCCTCTTCATTCTGTAAAGTTATCCCCACTTTTCCATACATATAGGGGGACTTACCCAACATGGGGTGGCAAAGATGAGAAATGCACTCAGTCTCCTCACTGCTAAGAACTACAGCATCTCACCTCTCCTGCCCCTGCTTATTTGCTGACTTAGCATAGCATAAAGTTGGGTTACAGCAAAGAGACAAGACCTCATTATCATCTCCCCAGTCACCAACACTGTGTTCACCTGAATGCTTACACAGGATTTCTTTTACCTTAGCCAAAATTTGAAAGCAAATCTGCAAGAAGAGACTTAAAATATAAACACATTTACTTGTAGTAGATATCTCCATTTCCAGCACAATTGCTTATGAAATGACTGTATGGTCCAGGAGCCTCGAAATTTTCCAGCTGCTGAGAAATTATGGATAGCATCCCCAAATGCTGTCAACAGTCAAGAAAACATTGCTAGAAAGATCTCTTTCGTATGCATGAATGGATGCATCAATGGCAGTTGTGTCTATACAAGGGAAATTCTTCTTGCACTGTGCTTTTGGGGTTTGGAGTGGGAACTCTGCACAAAAATAATTAGCCTTTACTTCTAAAACAGGAAACTTGCTTTGCATATTTCATTTTGACACAGTCACACTTTTCTTTTTTTTCTGCAAATAACAAGCTGAATTCTAAAAACCTTGCATAGTTTACAAACAGACAAAGTCCCAGGAAGCCTCCAGCAAAATATGGCTGGGCAAGGATGAATAAATGCTGACACTGAATTGTGGTGTTCCCAGCCAGAATGAGCAATGCATTATTTTGCAAATAGCACATGGTTTCAAGCAGGTGTTGTTACTTGTGAGCAATAACAGGAGAATCCATCCTTCCTGCACGGACAAATGCATGAGCCACCCATGCACAATAGTTGGGCAGTTTCCTACTCCCTCGTAGCCCAGAGGATCTGAGCAGCTGCTCTGCACCGATCTGCTGTCACATCCCTTGACACATAACCCCATCCCATATATATGAAGATGCACTAAGGTATGGTTATGCCTTTCCTGAAGCCTTCTCAGAGCACTGCCCAGAATCCTGCATAAATATCACCTGTGTAAGCCTGGGTGAAGATGCAGCCCTTGAGGTGAAGAGCTAGTGCCCTTCCAAAGCACACACTCTCATGTCAGCTCCCCCATGCCCCAGGGCATGCTTGACTCCACCTAACATATCCTCTTGGATATCCCAGGGGTCTGCAGAGCCCTGTGTTCTGCAGCAGGGCATCGAGGTGCATTACCTGCAGTCTCCCTGTTCCCTGATGACAACTCTCCGTTGATCCCATTCTCTTTGGTCTGAGCATACGTCCCTGGCTGCTCATGGCTGCCCAGCCTCAGCTCCTCATCCTCTCGGTAGGGAAATCCATTGGCACTTCTGACCAGTTCAGCACTTGCGCCACCTTGATCCTTAATTTCAGGTGAATGTGGGTGTGAAGAAGCCTCTGTTAGCTGACTTGAAGTCCAGTGCAGTGCCTTGGCTTCGTCTTTCCTATCCTCAGCCATGGCTCCTTGCCTTCACTGCTTGGCCTGTAACGACATGAGCAGGAGAGATCAGCTCCAAATGGGTGACCATGTCCCTGACCATCAGCACAAGCATATCACCAGAAGTACTGCTGGTAAACTCATGTCTGGCACAGGAAAGAAGTGTGTTTATCCTAGCCATGAGTGAACTGATTTAAACCCAAAAGAAACCACCAGCAGTAAAAAATGATGGGCCAAGTCCTCCCTGACTCTCACATGCCTCGTAATTATTAGCACCATTTTCTTGATGGCTGCCCATTCATTAATCTGATTTTAACTCATTAACTACAGTTAAAATATCCACCAAATTAACAAGAAGTAACTCTGTCATCGCAGTGCCACAAGACCTTCCCAGGGCAATACAGGAAGAATGCCACAGCTGTTACAAGCGAAGCTGCTGCAGCAGTTGCAGCGAAGTGGGTGCTTGTCAGGTACAGAAGCACAAGGTGATGTGGCCTCTCCAACACATGCAATCTGCTGCTTGTCGTGCCAGATCTGGGAATGTGCACTGGGTTCCCGAACACCCATGCTGTTTGACCCTAGTTAAATCCCCTCTTACTTGCTGTTACGTGAACAGTCACACACATTCCCTTTTGTCCAAAACAATCCATGGGGAACGGTTTGTTTCTCACACACGCATTTGCATTCTCTTTTGACTATCAGTATTTGTACAGAAATAAAACTAATCATTATTTGCTACTTCACACATATTTCACTCCTGTTAGTTAGCTTCATTTGTCCAAGCCAAGGAAAGAAGCCACTGCACAAGCCATAGCGCTTGTTTGGCTGTTCCTCACAGATAAATGCAGCAGTAGCTCCTCAATATGTAAACCTAGGAATGCAATAAATCATAATTGTGTTTTGATGATAAGGTAACCTCTGGAGTGGAGAAGGTGATCTTCCCTGAATTAGCTACTTCAAAGTGAAAACCAGCAGGCCTTTTCCAAAAGCACTTGCCACCTCTTTTTTTCCCTATGAGAAAAAAACATAAAAGCAGTGAGCTGAATGCAGTCAACCAGCCACATACCACAGAGGCTGAGCAGTCTAGAAAAGGCAGCACAAACTGTATAGTGCATATGTTCTGTAGTCATTTAACAAAAACAAACCAGAAAAAGAAACTAGTTTCCATAATGTCAGGTCAGTTTGAAGAAACCCTCCAAACATGAGAAAAGGCTATTGTTATTTGCCAGGTAATCATTCATAATTGATAATTTGACCTCTTTCTGATCAGATATTATAATTTAATAATAATGGCTTTCAGTGCTACCTTAGATTTTTAAAAAGTCATGGTGAATTACAAAATTAGATTTCATTCAGAATATGTGACTCAAACTGGAGTTCCATACCAAAAGGACTAGCGACTCTTCTGCCTCATGGTGAAATCATGTTCTTTAGAAAGTGCTCTGCCCATTCTCACCCTGACTTAGCATCTTTCCCTGGAGGTAACTAACTGCATGAAGACTGAAGGAGCAGGTGAAACTTGCAACCCAGGTTTTCCTCTGAGTTGTGATGAAAATGATGGGCTGAGCAGTATCACAAAGAAAGGAGACATGTCTCAGTCAACCACAAGTAAGAAAAGAGTAAACACGCTCCACATCCCTTTGCCTTCCTCACGTCCTTCACCCTGATGGGAGGCTCATCAGGGAGACATTCTGCATGTACAGACAGAGCTTCAAAGCAGCCATCTCACATCATACCAGGAAAGCTGATGGTGTCATTATGAAGAACAGCCCAAGATGGGCAAAAACCCTCACCTACAAACAAAAAAATATACCTCTGCCTCTAGATCTGTTTACTGCATGATACTAGAGAATATCTTCTGATCAGAGCCTTTCCAAAACATGAGGCCATGGGACAAATGTCTCCCTTTTTATAGGAATGAGCAGCACACATCCAAAGCCACCAACATTTGGGATCTTAGGACAGAACACATCCTGTTCTGGGGAGAAAAAGGAGACATTTCTCATTTATATCCTGTGGGAAGCTCAGAAAAAAACCCACAAAAAACCGCTAAAGAAAAAGCCCAAGCCCAAGTCAAGGCTTCTCCCACCAATCCAGTGTGCTTTGAAGCTGAGATCGAGACCCAGGAGCAGTATGAACCTGCTCACCAGCTTCAGCAGTTCAGCCCCTGGGTCACCATCAGAGGAGCCCAGAGCCACAGCAGGACAGGGAGGGTTATGAAAGAGCCAAGTGTGGGGAATGTGGTTCTGAAAAACACTGGAACAAATGTAATGGTTATATTGCACCACCGCAGTTTGGTAGCTATTATCCCTGAAGTGTCATTCCTGGTTCCAGGCAGACACTCTCTGCTTCACTTGAAGCTTTGAGGAAGGATATTCACTTCCTCACAATGGACTGTGTCACAGAAGTCCCCTGTGAAAATAACAGAAGTGCTTTTATCTTTAAAAATAAATACAGTGGGCAGACTTCAATGCGAGCTGCGTGTATCTGGAGGCAGAATTTGGCTCAGTATTTATGAAAGATGGTTACAGAGTAAAGCATGGATGAATTCATTCTTGCCTCTCTGTTATTCATCAAGTGCTCTCAGAGTTTATAATGGTAGGAGAGACACAGCGAGCGAGTCACACAATGCATCTTTGTACTCAGCAATTTAGCAATGACTATCTGCTGTGTGCGGGGATTCATCTGCAGCTTGGGTTAAAATCCAGAATATACAGGTGTGCTTTGCACCATCAAGTGAGTTGTTTTTCTGTCATTTCATTAGCATACCACAGAATTAAATTAATCAAGTAATGTAAATATTGACACAGAAATACCAGGAGTGGCCAAACAATAGAGCAGAATTTAAATAGTGATAGCTATGTAACAAGAAAAAACCTGGAATGGTTTGGACAACCTAGGAAAACCCTGTACTTCAGGGAACCATGAGTTTCTTATTCTTTGCATAAGCCACAATGAAGGCTTTAAAAAAAATAGATAGGAAAGCACAGCCAGTCCTCTAAAATGTCATGTTATTTTAGTTAAAATTGATTTGGATCTTTATGAGCCTTTCCTTGCTAACCATTACAACAGAACCACTTTATCAGGGAATACACAGTAGCAATCTTACAGCATGTTCTCACTCTTGGTCTAAGGCTAGTGGTAGTGAGAGGGTGACCAAAGTACATGCTTGACCACAGCAGAAAGGACAGTGGAGCTCACAGACAACACCAGCCTTGGCTGCACCAACACTCCAGCACAGCCCCTTACTCCAAAGCCATTCTGGGCCACACCATGCCCACAAGCCATGGGCCAGGCTGTGTTAGGTACACACAACAGGACTGTGGTAACACTCCTCCCTCAGGTTGTTTCTCACCTTGAAGTCTGATCAAAGTCACCTGTGCAAACCACAATACAGGATTGGGGTGGGAAACGTCCCCTCCTTCCAGAGGGATCAAGTAGGTGCTGTTGAGCACCACAGACCACATCAGTGATACTGACCCACACCCGTGGGCCATGCATAGCCCTCCCAAAAAGGTTTCCCTTGTCCAGAGTGACATGGAGCATGCTACTGAAGCCATTGCTTGTCTGAAGAGATCATGGTCCACTGGTACCAGCAGTGATGCAGCAGTGAAGATATACTTCACGGACCCTAAGTTCACGTCCTCGTAACTCAGGCAGTGCACTGAGGGGACAGCATTATGGATCTGAACTAGACATCTTGTCTTCTGAACTAATAACCTGGAGGAGAAATGATGATAAAAATGAACCCTCCCAGCTTTTTCAGCCATTTGGGAATAGTACAGAGACAGAAAATGCTTAGAATTAAACAGAGGGACAAATCTCGTGGGGGATATGTGGTCTGATGTTGCAGTTACCTGCTCCTTTTGTAGGCATTCTACATATATTTATTAAGCCATATGCTCTTTCATGTGACACCAGCTCCTGCTGCCATAGCTGAGTTGAACCAAGCCTGAACACTTTGAACTCCATGCATAGCAAATCACCCACAGTAATACATCATGAGGCCATGATATGCAAAACCCAAGATAATGCTGATTTAAATTTCCTTTAGTGCTAGCTGTCCAGAATCATCTTAGTGTTACATTAACACTGCCTCTGCATATAAATGGATGAATTTTCTACAAATTTCTTACTTTTTAAGACAACAGAATTAGGCCAATACTGAAGGCTTTTGCAAATAGCCTGCCTTCCTGCTTTAAGCCATGTTTTTACCTGCTTTTGTATCTATGAGTCCATTCAGAGTGAAATGAGGGTATTTAATTTCAGGGAAACTAATTCATCAGCTAAGAGAAACAGCCACCTGGCTATATGGAGGAAGAGATACAATTCTAGTTCAGGCAAAAATTATCATTGGAGGTTCCTGAAGGGAGAGACAACACACTCCTCAAAAAAGAAAAACAAACCCTGTCAGTGGGTATGGCGAGATCCTGAGCACAGTGGGAAGGAGAGGGGATGTGCCCCCTGTGTAGCTCCAGGACCAAATCCTGCTTCCCAGAGGGCTATTTAGCTCAGATGCACCAGAGCACTGACTCAGTTGCCCTGAGTTGCAGCTACTTCCGAGTCCAGAGCCAGGAGAGGGAGGGGATTGTTCCATGGATGCAGGCTGGGGTGCACAGATATGGCTAATGACCTCAGGTATCCAGGGCTTCCAAAACTCCTCAACATGACTGCCTAGAAGAGATTTTTTAAAAGAAATTTGAGAAATTCTGAGAATTTCTTTCGGAGGAAAGAATTTAATGAGGTGACATGTTCATAATTTTTTGCAGAAAGGAGGGCACCACAAATTAAAGAAGAAATTAAGGTATCTTCAAAATGAGTTATACTATACACAAATAGGGTGCAATCGAACTTACACTGGTAAATAACACAACAAAATAAACTTCATGACCATGCACAAACTGCCCAGTGGGGATGATGGATCTGAATATTAAGTGCTAGGCTCGGTGAATTAAAAGGTTCCAATGGAATTTGCCAGTAAATTTAACTTACTAAAAACTTACATCTAGAAGAGCCAAGGAAAGCAGATAGGTACCAGGAGGCGAACACTAACAAGAGGCAGAAGGTGGGAAATTCAGATGGGCAAGTTCCAATAACCTCCTGCTACCACCAAAAGCTCAGGCTGTAGTATGTAGTACACAAACCCTACCAATGTTGTTGTTTTCATGGACTCTCCACATATTCACAAAACAAGAAGGTCAATTTTGGATGCCATTTCAATCCTGCATTTCAGCTAACACACACCTCTCAAACTAATGTGATTATTTTCAGATTTGAGTGGTGTGCTTCACACTGCTCAAACAGAATGATAGAACACAGCAGGGATAGGGAGAAAGTCTCATGGTGTCTGACGAGGACCGTGTCAGCTTCCTAGGAGGAACACGCAGTCATGGTCCAGAAGCCACAACACAATTAAACAAAGTTACACTTGATGCTAAATGTCTAAGTGCTGTAATTGCAGTAATACAGAATATTATTAGAGAGAACTATACATTCTCTCCATGGAAGCCACTTTACCTCTCCAGCCTAATAAATGATGAACAAATTTCTCTGATATTTTATAACAAATATGATTTATTTCTTCCCTGTTGAGTTATTAGCTTTCAGCTAGATCCCTCTTTCTCAACAACTGGAGTAAGACTATCCCTTTAAACACCACCTTGCATCCCTTACAAATGTAGGCAGTGTTCATTTCCTTGCACTTGTACTAGCATTTGGTGGGTTTTAAAGGCTTTTCCATTTCTACATTGCAAGCAGTTGGTCAATAGCCAGATATTCTTTGTAAACAATCCTCTTGGTTGTACCTTGGATTGCAAAACAGATGAAAAATAACAGATAGAGCCTGGACCAGAGGCTGAACAAAGAAGGTTTACTGGGGGGAAATGAAGAAAATTAACCACAATCTGCATCCCTGCCAGAGCCAAGAATGAGGGATGGTTGCAGCCTCAAAAGCAGTGGATCAGACCTGCAGCACTGGCACAGCAGAGACAAGTCCTCTGATCCTTCCTGCACAGTGTTCAGGCCTGTGACTGCAGAGATTTAAACCCCTCTTGGAGTTCTCCACAGTTGAGCTGGACACCAGCGGAGCCAGGCAGGTGGGAAGGGTGGCTCATCCCGCCCAGCTTCTAAAAAAAGGGGAATACTTTCACTTGGAGAAATGTTTATCTGACCAAGCCCTGCTCTGTGCTGAGTTGCAAACACTGCTTGGCCAGGTGGTGCACCCAGGTGCTGTAGAGGAGGGATGAGATGCAGCATGTTGCATTTCCACTGGTAGGAAGCAGGTTTGTCCCGCTGCAGAACACAGGCACAGGTATAAGAATGAGTCATTCAGTTGTTACTCCTTCCTCCCTTGGGAAGGTGTTCATTTCTCTGGGCTGCCAAAAAGCACCTGAGCTGACTCCTCTTGGATGCTTCCCTCTGAGACATTCTTGCCCAGCTTGGAGGGCTGCCCTCACTTCCATGCCCAGGGACCATGCATCAACTTGATCAAACTCCAGAAATGTAAAACTGAGTGCCCTTCTCTCTTGAAATGGTGACATCATGGTACTAGCAGCTTGTGACTGAAAAAAAAATCCAATTAAAAATCCACCATACAGCTCACTTCTAGATAAAAAGAATCCCTGTACACCCCTTCTTGCTTCAGCACCAATCCTTTTCAACAAACCCTCGCACTCCTATCTATCATAATTGCTTCCTGCAGGATACAGGAAAGGGATTTTAGCTGGTGAAGGAGACGGTAACCATAACAACAGCACCATGACAACTACAAGTGATATCTGAAATATGAAATAGAGCAAGAACTTATTACCAATAAATTTGGTCCACAATAAGGATCGGAAAAGCACCAAAGAAGCCACAGCAGTTAGTGCAGGTGCCAACACAAAGAAACACAAGTGTCTCTGGATTAAACTGCATACAGTCCTGCACATCTTAAGATAAGGCACCATGATAGCCTTGTCTTCTGATCAGGAAACAGAGAAGGCAGTCTCTGCTCAATCTTGCCTGAGATTCTCCTGCCTTAAGGGAGGTGGAAGGACTGAAGGATGGAAGGAGTGCTTCTGGGAAGCCAGGAAGTTTCCTGGCAGCTCCCAAATTTCTCAGTGCAGCTTTTTGTTTCCACGAGACTCATTGAAACAAGGTCTGAACAAGGACAAGGTTCCTCTCAGAGTCAAACACACTGCATTGATTTTTCCACCAAGCACAATTTCAAATGGGCACTGTGCACTTTAGAGAAGGCATTGCAGTTGGCAGGCTTGTCTGAAACAGGAGGCTCCACGGCCCTTAGCCAGCAGCCATCTAAACAACCTGTGCCAAGGCTCCGACTCCCATTCTGGCAGAGAAATTTGTGGCTACATCAGCTTTTTCACCCCCAGTGCAGAAGGCGCATTAAAACCCACCACAAACAAACAGCATGAGCTCCAAGGGCTGTAGCAGATGAAGTCATTTGGGTTGTGATTAGACAGGGAAACATTCAAAGACATGGCCCTCTCAGGGCTTTTCAGAGGGAATTCAGCTCACTGGTTTGCTACACAGGATTGCTCAGGATGAGCACACCAAGCGGTGTAGGTCCTTTCCCAATTCAAATACTTTGTCACCCTCTGCACAGCTTTCCTCTTCTAACCCCCTTGTTCTTTAAAACACTGCAATAATCTAACTGGAAATTAAACCTTTCTTCAGGGTACCCTTCAGAGATTTTCAGCTCTATACTGAAGGCTTAATGAAATAAAAACTCAGTAACTCAGTCCTTATTTGTATTTTTACAGTCTGTTTTTTCCTACCAAAGTAATTATAAAAGATTTGCCCCTTTTATTACAAACAATTCTTCGAAAAGCTAAGAAGAACAGAGGAAACCTTTAGTTTATGGAGGTGATTTTGAAGGCAAAAGATGATTCAGATTGCACCCAGGAAACCAGACTCCAAAAGAAGAACATTTTTTTTCATATTTCCCTCTTACCACAGTCACTTCAAACCTCAGTAAGAAGACAGTTGAAGATCTATGACAACACCCCAGCTGAGCTGGAGGATGGGCTATATAAGACAAGAGTACTCAAAATACTACTTAAGAAGAAAAATTCTTCATCAGTTGGGGAAGAAGTATACAATGTGATATTGCCATTGCAGGCTAGGAAAACAAGGTAGAACTACTAGAAATACTCACAAAGACACTAAAAGCACTGTCAACACTGCCACCATTCCCCAAGTTTGGCCAGCTAAAATCATGGCTGGCTAATAAAAATGAACACTGCATGCTCGGTTCCCCTCCCCATTGCCACTTCCATTATTACTTTCAGTGCTTATAAATAGCTGAGACAAAGTCATCATCTTCTTATTTACTGCACAGGTACAGAAAGCAACTACAGCGTGTACTACACAGTACAGTCTTCTAATTCTCAGCCTCACATTTTCAAACCTGTGTTTTGAAGAAGTGTTGTCCAAATTGGGTGTTTGCCACAGATCCTGCAAACAGGCCACAGAGCTATGTGCTCTCTTTGCTCTCAAGTCACAACTGATAAGCACTTGTACTTGGACAGGGGCTAGTAAAGGTAACCCACAAAAAGGCTGGAGTGGAAATCCTAAGGGTTTGTTTTCCCCACACTGACCTTGCTAAGACACATTGATTTCATGTTGCATCTCTTCTCTCAAGAGACTCCAGGATGGATGACAACTCTCATTAGGCAAAGAGGAATTAATTAATTATGCTAATATATTACTTGCATGTTCTCCACATAGAACAGGCCTATGCTCTTGCCAGCTGCAGGGGAGCTGCTCTTTATGCAGTTGAGGCAAACTGGACCATTCAGCAGAGGTGCTACAAACCTGTCTGCTAAGCAAAAACACATACAATAAAATGCCATTTATCCAGAGTAAACATTTTAACTACACTGGTATGTCTTTGCCTTCTCTGCGTACATAACTTATTGACACAACCCTTATTTACTCTGGTTTCACCAAAATCTCATCAAGCATGACATATTTACACATGATCTTAACTTTATTCAGTGAGCTTTTAATTATTAAAACAAAAATTAAAATGCTGCCTCTATAAATGTGTCTGCATATTTTGATTTTTCAAACGTCTCACCTACCTCTGAAAACGAATTCCACCCCTGCTACAACACAATCTTTGAAAAAACCCAGATGCTATTTTTGGGAACATCATCATGTCAGCTACTACAAATGGTAAAAACTATGTCCTGGGCTAATTTCTGGCAGATTCTTCTTCCCTCTAAACACATGCAGGAGCCCCAGCCTACAGCAGAATTCTGAAACACAGCTGTCTGCACCAGGAACCCAAGGTCATGAACCCAAAAGGGGATCCAGGGATAGAGTTCGTGATCTAGCTGCCATCCTAACTTAATTCTGTCCTTCTACATGCTGAATTAAAGGAATATGGTCAATTGTTCTATAACTGAACAAGCACCACAAAGATGCTGATGCTAAAATGAAGTATGAAGAAGATAACAGAAAAGGATCTTCAAGGCCATGTGCTGCTCCAGCTTGTTTGGGTAAAAATTCTTGCTCATGTGAAATAAATTTCCTTCCCAAGTCAAGGGCAGCAGATTATTCTTTTGCTGAGAGTACTTTGAGCTTCACTTCCTACCATTCAGACACACCAGGCAGTCATGCCAGGCACACACTAAAGTAAAAGCATCACATTGTCTACCAGAGACATTGTTTATTCATGCTGAGAAGGAGCATCAGGTAGAAGAAAGTCGGTGCCCAGGTCCCTCCACCTAGACTTAAGCCACTTTGATTCTAAGTTTCATGGTCAGGAAATCTTAGAGGGCCCAGGAACCCATTATAGCCAACAGAAGTCGAAGCTTTCAGCTGCAGCACAAAGCTTCTGACTGTAAATAAATAAATAGAAATGAGGAGACAAAGCATTGGAAAACTGATCATGAAAGAAACCATTCACAAATTCAGCTTGCTTCTATATTTACAGCAAACTTGGCATGGATTAGCTAGTGTTAGAATTTTCTTTCCTAGGGAATGCCTGCACAGTGACTGTTGTACCTCAAAACCTTGGTCAGAAGTGGTAGGATTATTCATCCCTTCATACTATTTTCTAACTAATGATCTTACAAATAAAGGACTCCTTTTAAATTAAATATACCCTTATATTTGTATGACTTAAAAACATTGTGTCCAGTCACACTCAGCCACCCACTTGTATGACCCATGACTGTATACCTTCGCAAATAAAATAATCTCTATCTCGAAATGAGAATACCCAGAAATTTTCTGTGCTCTAAATGCTCTAGACAGTAAAATCACAATATTTGGGATATAGTTTTATCATCTCCTAGGTTCACCCTGCCAAATCTTTACTCAACCAACCTACAAAAGAAAATAGAGCAGGCAGTCACTCCTCTAGCCTATTCAGGCAAAGGGACAGGAGGGCAGGGAGGACAGAGACAGTATTGAAGGAACTTGGAGCCACAGGAGCTGGTTTTGCAGCTCTCACTTTCAGAGGAAGTTTTTCCTTCAAAATTGTTTCCATTAAGCTCTTGGAATGTGCACTGTGAGTAGAAGAGGAGTATATATGCTCCAGCCTGTACTTCAACTACAGTGATATTTTAAAAGTTTAATTTTTAATTCCTTGGGTTTTTGAACTTAGAAAATTAAGGTATCTAAAGCATGAGCAGCAACCAAGTCACCGAGTCACTCAGCCTTTCTGAAATCTTAATTGCAGGATTTGCTGTCACAGCAAAGACCTATTCGAGAGACTCTTTTCCTCCCTAAGCTCCTGTGGGTGTGTGCAACTACCTGTTTCCTGCTACAGGTTGAGTTCAATCTTGTTCTGCTGCCACCCCTTTCCTTGCTACCCAGTGCCAAGGAGCTGACGAATGTGAAGTCAGTGGCATGCTGCTGGGATAAGATGAACAGGGAACAAGCCCAAGGCCACAGAATAGGGAAAGGTAAGAAAGTTGCTTTGGATGAAGAAACAGGGTGTCAAGAATGGTAAGATGTGACTGATGAACAAATGCACTGAGGAAGAAGTCTGGAAAAACTCCAAGCCATGGGGCAGAGTGTGTGTTAATACAGAGAGACAGACGGGGGAAGGAGGAAAGCTAGGCTGATCGCCAACCAAACCATCCAGTCTAGACTCCTGCCATGAGCAGTGGCCAGCACGAGCTGCTCCACATGAAGAAGCAAGGAGCTCCACAGAACCTAAGCCTCACATCTGCATTTTCCCAATGCAGTCTCTACCAAGTGACGCAGTTCTGGTGATTTACATTGGAGCCAGGTGCCTACATGTCTATGAGGATCCACATCACCATGCTCTTTCCAATACTTAGCACTACACACAGAAGGTGTGTAGTGACTTTCTGGACAAGGAAAGTAGACTATCTGTGTTCTTCCATGGACTGCAGTCAGAGATTTCCACTAAAAGGACAAGAAGACGCAAAAAGCACAACAGATACAGTAGGTCATGCAGAGCACTGATGGACACAGAATATTCACACCTGCACTCAGGGGCTTCTCATGTCTTTTTTGAAAGGTACCCAGAATCCAGCCTGGATCCTGGATTCATCTCGAATTTCTCTGTACATTTCCTTTTGCAAAGTCTGCCAGCAGCACTAATGCTGATGTTTGTTTAGAATGCCTGAAAACATTAATTATTAATCACAAATGAAATAAAGTAGACCTAGAAAAGGTACAGAGAGCTCAACAAGGATGATAAAAGGTCTGGAAAAGCTTCTGTGAAATGAATGACTAGACATGCTAACTCTTCATCTTGGGAAAGAAGGGAATGGAATAAATTTTTATAAAAATGCACACAAGTGTGCGGGGAGAAGATAAGCAGAGAAGAGAAAACAAACAATCCTCCCTCCACAAAGAGCTACAGTGCATCAAACAGAACTCACTGGTGACAGGCTCCCTGCAAATAAATACAGTGGTGATTCTTCCCACTGTACAGAATTACACTGTGCAGCAGGTGGTGCATGATGGAATTTTACATAGGTTCAAAAGCAAACTGCTGAATTTTCCTTTCATTGTTTTTCCCATGGTTTCTCAATCTGAGAACCTTTCTGGGGAAAGCAATGTTTTTACCACATAAATAATATGTAGCTCTAACATGCACTAGAAGCTTTGTTTGTTATTTTCATGTTGACTTTAAATAATTGTGTGGTTTCTTGTCATTCATTTTTAAAGGCCATTAAGTGTGATGAAATGTCATATCCTCTCTCTGAGCATCACAATGTTTAACGATTTCTAATGAAAATACACTGTATGACATAGAATATTGCTCTGCAAATGAAAAGCACCTAGCGATCGGCCAGGCTCTAGCACACGAATAGCTTTGTGGGTCTGATAAGTTTCTAACTGAAACACAACATTAATCCCAGATATGTGCTCTTCCATATCCCTCTGCCGATGCAGCAAAACAGGCTCTGCAGACCACGTCTTGCTACTTGCATGGAGCTGGTTCACTACATGAAGAAAGGGGGTGCCCATTTTCAACTCTTTCTGTGGAATCAACATGATCACCTCATGTTAGAAATCTAGAGGGAGGAGAGATGACTACAGTGACTGAGGTAATTATCAAATGGGGGACATCACCAGGAAGATCAGCTGAGAAAAGTGTTCTGGGTTAGGGGTGCTGATGAATAGAAACAGCACATGAGCAACAAGACAAATGGCCCTTCTAGAAAGACCTGGTTATGTATCCAGAGTCATCACTTGCAAGAGGCCTGATGAGATAGTGCGTGTAAATGTTTTATAGCTGAGAGGCTCAAAGCTCCAACAGCATATGCAAAGTCTTGTACATTTTCTTTTCATGTAGGGCAAGCAGTCTGAAACACATGTCCCACCAATGACCTCGACTCTGACCCAGAGGGGCTGTCTCTGGTTGAAAAGATGATTCATTCACTCTGCTAGAAGGGCTGAATGAATAGCCAGTATTCAGACTGCAGAACACTCATCACTTGGGATTTCCTCCAAATTTAGGTCTGACGTGACTGGGTCAGTAACCACGTGCTTTTGTTCCTAGCTCCTCGAACAGAAATGTCTCCTTGCATCTTCAGTGGTTCCCACAAATCAGGTCGATTTTTATGGCTTGCTAATTATTACTGCTAGACTTCTGCAGGGCTTCACGATGAGAAGTAGTGTATTTCTGAAAGCTCAGGGCACAAAACTTACAGAATAAATCAGTATCTATCAGGCAGCAACAAAATCCAGCCATGGCAGCCACTTGAATATACACATCTGAGTAGCGCTTAACTTTATTTGTTTAGGAATAGAAAGTTTTGTTCTGTTTTTGTTGACAGAGCATACTAAAAACTGTCAAAAATGCAAAAGGAGCAAAACAAGTAACTGTCACAAATTGGATTTTGTCTAGAGGTGCATCAACTTCTACCACACACAAAGCTATCTGAAATGCCATTAAGGTTGCACAGTTACACCTCAGGAATTGAGCTGTGAAAGAAAAGAGGGATAACTGCATAATCCTAACTGGGTCTCCTTCTGCATATGTAGGCTACTGCCTAGTTCAAGAAAAAAATTTTTTTCTTCCCATTCCCTCTGTCTAGATTATTCCAGTCTCTACTGCACCACCTGCCCAGCCATTGCCCCATGGGTTCAGTCTTTCGCCCGGGACCTTGTCTATGTTTGCTGTCTGGTCTCCAGCTTTCACCACTGCAGACTTCACATGTGTATTCCTTCTCATACCAATGTCCATTTCCAGGTCCTCTCCTGCAGGTTTCATCCCAAGCAGCAGTTTCCTCATTCCCATTCCTTTATTAACTTTCAGTTTTCCCTCTTGGACTTCTCTCCCATTAAGCCCCTCTCTACAACTGGCCTTTCACTGTATTTCGCTGCTTTCCCATCCTCACCTTTCCCCACAAATCTTTTATCAAAGCTGTCTCTTCTGCCCTTCACTCTGTGCTTACACAAGTTCTTGGCCATGTTTTCTAACTTTGGTTTCCTCTGATTTTTAAAGCACATACTTTCTTCTCCTCTTCCAGAGACTATAAGCAAAGGAGAGGGAGCTAATTCTTTTTTTTTTTTCCCACTCAGAGTGATATGACACAACATATATCAGGCTGGTTAGGCTCAGGGAGGCTGGAAGCAGCACAGGCTCTAGCAAGTCTCTCCTGACAGCAAATGTTGAAAAGATATGTTATCCCCTCCTCAACATCAAGGTCATTAAAGAACTTCACAGACAAGTTTTAAGTTGAATTAAAACAGCAAACCTGGATTCCTCAATGTAGCCCAGGAACGCAGCTTTGCTCAAGGAAAGTGCAGCTTGGGCCAAAACACATGCATAAGAGAGCAATACGAACCTGACTCCCAGAGAGGAAAACTGCAACCTAAGCTCCAAAAAGGTTGGCAAAGTGGTAATAGAAACAGGGTCTAATAAGGGAAAGTAGCAAGCCACCTCAGCTGGCAGCCTCACCTGCAACACCCTAGTCAGAAAACATGTGAGGGGATGTGCATGTTATGCTCAGAGATGCACGAGCTGATAGGATTGCCATATCCACAGGGATGGCAAGCTGTGCACTGGGTGTACGGCAGGCCAGAATCTGAATGTCTGATTTGAAGTACAAGGTATAAAGAGATCTGCAAAGACTTTTCTGAAGAGGCAGGCAACCCTTCTTAGTATCCCCTGGAACAAAGTACAGGTCCAGTCAGGGCAAAGCTAAGAACTCCCAACAAAGGCATCTCAAAGGCTTTGCTATACACTCTTCATCAGTAGAGTGATGCCTGCCACTCAGATCTGGACTCTATTCCTGTCCAAACTCCTGGCGCTGCTGGAATGGCTCTGGGGAAGAGTCAACTTGAACTCTGGAAGTGCAGAGGGAATGGTTTTGGACTCTCTGAGCCCCTCTTGCTGAGAGTAATATAGTGTTCATGTCTCCTGTTGTGGATTCCATAATCTCTGGGTTTTTTCTCTGGCACTGTCACCACAAAGTGCCACAGCTGCCCTCCCCAGGCAGGTCCTTGCCATTGAAAGAGGCACAACGTGCCAAGGCCTCCCCCTAATCTCTCAGCAAGCAGTGCTGAGTAACAGGCAGCAAGATACTTGTCCCAGATGCACTCTCTGAGGTGCAGAATGTCCTGAATTTACTCAGCCTGAGCTCTGACACAAGGTTTGTGCTGGGCAGTGTCCAAGCTGTAGCACAGAAAATCATACTGAGGTTCCTAACAGCCCGTGCAACAGACCCCATGCAGAACAGCAGGACACCTTGTTCTGAAGTCCAGAGACCTCCCCACCTTTAAAAATGATCAGAAGCAATAAACCACCATTGCTTTCTCTGCATCTAGACTTGCACCATGCGAAACAAAAGACGCCCCCATCAAACATTGGATACCCCTTCAAAACTGTGAGAATGCACCCATGAGTAAACAGGCAGTAAATTCAGTAAGATACAAACTAACTGCACCTGTGCCAATGAGTCCGTCTTCAGTCTCACTCCTCTTATCCCCTCTCTGGGCACAGGAGATGTGGCTCAGCATACAGCCCATGTCCAGCCTCACACCAATCTCTGAAACACCACTACGGCCATGAAAACACAGGTTCAGGGATAGAGACTTCCTGATCAATTCACAGATTATCATAGTTCTCTCCCACCCCACACCTGATGTCTTCACTTTATTAGGCTGATCTGGCATTTGGAGGCATTTTTCCAGGGTAGGATATTGAAGTATTTTTCAGTATCACTGAGTACCCTACATATGCACTGTCAAAACCAAAGAAATTATGAAAACCACTTCTTTTTTTTTTACAGAATACATACGCATTATAAAAAGAATGACTTTGTTGCTATCCTTTTAGCTACTTCCAGTTTGAAACACTTTACATGCGTGGGGCTGGAGCACAACTAGAATAGTGAAATCCTAAAAGCTCCTTTTCCTGAAGCACTGCTAGGATCAAACCCTACTGTGTGCATGTTGATTGGCAAAGATTTTCAGAGAGGATTTACTCTGGTGCTTTGTCAGTGTTTCTCTGTGAATATTAAAAAAAGTCAGGAGATTTTTCTTGAAGCAAGAAGATTTTTCTTGCAGTCCTCAAAACATTTCAATTTTCTTCAAATTTCTGATCAGTTTAAAAGGCTTTACTTTTATATTGCTAACACCAGGCTAATAAAGACAACAATATCTACTTCATTGTATTTGACATAAAGCCCATGACCAGCACAAAAAAATTACTGATTAAAAAACCCAGCTGATGTTTCAGACATCAACCATTCAAATGATATGAAGACTGCAGTGCACTTCACTTTGTTGTACAGCTTCCAAGGAGCATTGCTCATAATCACCTGCAGCTTCTGAAATGCAAGTGATATTCTTCCTTTAGCCACAGCAAGGAATTACTAAGACATGCCTTTAAATAAAAGGTGTCTATCAATGTTAAATGAATGCAAAGGTGACAGGAAGTCACTGTATAATCAGTTCTCCCCATATAGTTAATATTTCATTGCTCTCTTTGATCCCTAGCATGAAACCCAACATGGCTCTATTTTCTTTGGCTCTTGACTTTGTACTGCCTTCTCTACTGATTTACCTGTTCAAAATCCCAGGAGGCTTTAATGTGAAAGATTTCCAAAGACAACAGGAAGATACATGAACACTGTCCAAAGCTGTCCTTGTCATGCCAGAACAATCTTCTGCAGCCAGAAAGGTGCAGAAAGAGTTCACGTTAGGGACGATCAGTGCAGCATTCAGAGTCTTCTGCTCAAATTCCCAGACTAGTTCACAGTCAATGGTATAAAAAGCAGTCAGGGAAAATACTCTAAAACACGGTACAAGAACACTTCTCACTCCACCTCTTCTTCAAAATCTAGATAAAAAAAACCATTGCAATTTAACCCCCCACATTCATTTTTTTCCATTTCAGCAACTGCCAAACAAGACACATGATCATAAGAACAGGGGCAGCACCAAAGCCCAGTGCTTTGGCCATGGTATAGAATATACTTTAAGGCCCCTGGACCATCCCCATTTTTGCAAATCATTGTGAAGTGTTAATGCAAAGGCAAATTAGGTACGAAATGGCAGAACTGGACTTTTATACAATAAAATGAATAGCCAGTCCCTTGGCAGGAAGAAGTCTAAGCACTCAATATGTTCTTGAGGGGAAGGAAGAGGGGAGCAGTCCAGCCTTGCTGCAAAACAGATCAATACCTGTGTGGAAAGCCAGGGAGACAAGGAGAGCTTTCTTCTCCATAGCCTAGATGTCTCTATCGTTTCCCAACCCCTAAGTGCAGCATTCTGCCCTACTGGCAATCCTAGTGTTTCTGAAAATCCTACTTGCAACGCTTTTCTGAAGGTGTGGGCTTGGTCCTACTGACAGAGCCAGGCATGTCTATGCTGGGAAATCACCAACATGCATCAACAATCCCTGGCATACAGCTCCTGAGACAAGGCTGTAATTCTTCTGTAAGTAAGCTAGGCAAGGACATTTGTGTTGTTACACTGTTAAATCCTTCACTGTTCATGTCCTGTAAGCAGGTTGTAGCAACAAAAAAAAACCCCAAAACAAGAAAAAAACCCAAACAAACAACAAAACAACCCAAACCAAAAGCAAACCAAACCAAACCAAACACTCCTCACCAAATCAAAACAAGCAAAAAAACAAACAAACAAAAAAAACAACCCAAACAAAGAAACCAACAATAACCACCAAAAGAAAACCCCAAAAAAACAAAACCACCAAACCACACCACAAAAAATGGAACTTCGTGGACTTAAGAGCTGGAAATATCCAGTACATTTTCTCATTGTAAATCAAGTTTTTTTCCTCAGCAGCTAAGAGTGAGCTGTATCTTAAATTTTCTAACACCCCCACAGGATTACTGACCTGCATTACCTTCATCACTGCCTATCTGCAGAACTGCAAATACATGGCACTATAAAACTACTGGGTGCAATACAGCATTCAACACAACTAAACACATTTACATCACATGTGGCAAAGCACTAGATACAACCAACTTCCATGAGTTAGTATGTTTTAGTCATGTAGTGTTTTCAAGATTAATTCATTAACAGGAGGTGAGGCATTAAAATCAGATCCTTCATGATTTCATTTTAACCCCTTCTTGCTGCTTTTCTCTGCATATTTTTCCTACATGCAGAAATACATGATAACTCCATACAGAATTCCACAGTTTCTCAAGCATTTTCATGTATGCCTTGATGGGGGCTCCTGTTTGCAACAGTGAATCAAAAAAATCAGTCAATAAAACTGCCTCCCTCAGGAATTACAAACATAGTATAACTGTGATGCCAGAACACATCTAAAAAGAATGAAATAGCAATGTAAGGAGTACATTACAGATTACTTTAATTGCAGCCTCTTTATAGAAAGGACAACAAACAATAGAACCTGGTAAAAAAATGATGAATGTTTTCTGCATTTAGCAACACCTGCTTCCATTTTACTTCCCTTGTCATCTCTGCACCAGAAACCCTGAAATAACCAGCATCACTGCAGTTGTAAGGACTTGAACACCCACCTCCAGCACATACAGAAAAAAGCCTAATTTGTAGGCTTTGGTGCTTTTAAATTATGTTTGTTACCATGAGAACTCAATTAAAATGCCACCCACAAGCTTGCAGAAAGGGGGTAAAAACAACAACAAAACAAAACAAAAAAACCTATTCTTAATCAGTGGTAGTACACTTGCTGCATTGCAGCATTCTCACAAGCTCCCCAGCCGTCTGCAGCAAGAGGCAGCAGAGATACCCAGAGAGATATATTTTGGTGAATACTTCATTCTGGAAAAAACTTAGCTGACAGTTTGGTTGTTGTCCAGTACTTTCATACAATATTCCATTCAAGGAAGATAAAGCACACATACATGTTCTGCACCATGATACAAGGTTTGATTTGAAAACATAATTACATGTATGAAAAGATAATTACATGTATGCTAAATGCGAGGGCAACTCGGACAGCCACCCAGGACAAAAAGGTTTTTGTTGATATCTGAGATAAATCAAAGCTATGAAACACTATGCTTTTTCCTTCGTCTTATCAATTTGTTAGCTTTATAAATTTATGCTGACTTTTATGTATATGTACTTCTAGAGACTCAAGTGATAGCATTGCATCTTCTAGTCTTTCTGCTTTTTTTAAATTTCTTTTTAATTTACAGTCTTATTGTATGTTTGGATTAATGGACATGGATGCTGCATTCCTGCAGTCTGACTAGGAGCCAGAGTTTGCACCCTAAGCCTTTAGCCATGTCAAATCAGATAATTAGACTGTGGCCTAAGCAAAAGCCAGTAATAAACCACACCAAGCAGCTTGGTTAGCAGTGTATGTGTTAAATGCCACAGCTGATGCAGACTGTAGGAACGGCCTGCAGGCAATGGTGGGCAAGAAAGGGGGAAGAGTTTCACACCTCTGATCAGAACAACTTACTAGCCACTTACTCAGAAGGAGCTATGTCAAAGAGCTCTCTCTTAAGAGACATATCTACTCCTCCACAGGAGGCAAACAACTGCTATTGTAATTAAGAGGCCAGCCAGACTATATTTCATTGCAGGTGAGAACAGAATTAATTTCCCAGTCAAAGATCAATCACCCTCGCCACGACACTGTCCATACTGAAGCATTAGGCATTCTTTAGGTTTCAAAAGCAGCAGCTCCATGAGGAGAAATCTAACAGCCAGAGAGAGATGGCATGAACATGAACTGTGCCAGAAACCCGGGCTACCATCTCCTCAAAAGGAAAATGTAAACTGAGTAGAAACAAGGCAGAAAAAACAGACCTTTGATACAGCTTCAGTGGAGCAGGCAGGTTTCCCAGTCCTTCACTTGCATCTTTACACAACATTTATAGTTGGTCTCTCCATTGTGAATGTTATGTGTAATGTGTGCACTTGCAGCTCTACTTTCACCTGTCATGAGTTAAACATCGCAGTGATAAAGGGTTCCACCAGAGCAGGGATCAAACCCATGCAGAGTCAGCAGGGGATACCCTAAAAGACAGATGTCCTATCTGAATTGCACAGGTGTTGAGGTCTGGAATCCTTCCTTTTGTTTCTATTATCTTAGAGAATTTTTTGCCCATACATTGCTAAGACACCATAATGACTGGGTGCTTAGTAAAGACAAAAGAAAGGCTGTTCGGGTGAATGTGTAACTAGCTATCCTCTTATTGGACATTCCCTCTCAGAGGGGGCAGAGATATTGTGAGAGCTGGGCTGGGAAAAGTGGAAGTGGAGCAGCGGCTCGCTCTCTTTCGCCTCTTGGCATTCGGAGGAGAGGGAGACTGCAGTTGCTCGTCACCACTGTGAGGTTTCTGTCTCCTGCTGCTTGCATCTACCATGAGTAGAACCCCACTCGTAAGAATGTCCGTTGCACTGGTACCTATTTACCACCCTACTCCACCGAACAAAGGACCCTTCACCATCTGCTCCAGTGCTCAGGGGAAGGAAAAACCCAGGATCCCCGAGCCCTCTCCGCGGGAGTCAGTCTCTGCCAGCCATGGTTCGGGAGCTGGGCTGCCCTGCCCAGCCCTGCTGCAGCGCCGGGTTTTTTGCTTAGAAGAAGCCCCATCCCCATCCCTTCCTGCCAGCCCGTCCGCCATCACCGCGTGGGGAGAGAGGCCGAGACTCACGCCACAGCGCCCCTGCAGCCAAGGAGGAGTCATCGCACCCTGCCCAACTGCTGACAGAGCGGGAAGAGGCAGTTATTGGGGGTTTTCCTGTTCTTCTTTGTGGTTACCAGTGTTGTTGTTTGTCTGCCTTGAGATAGATATATATATATATATTAGTAAAGAGCTGTTATTCCTTTTCCCATATCATTGCCAAAATTTCCTTAATCTCAAAATTATACTAATTCGAAGGGAAGGGAGTTACATTTCCTATTCCAAGGGAAGCTCCTGCCTTCTTTAGCAGACATCTGTCTTCAAACCAGCACAATAGGCTGCATGGGTAGATTGTACCACCTAGGCTGCAGGAGGCACAAACGTTTTCCAGTGACACCGGAGGCTCTCAGCCATGCAAAAAAATACAAGTGTATTTGCTTGAACTTAGAACATCAAATGTGGAGTGTGTCCTAACCCCCACTAGGCACGATATAAAGGAGATTTTCTTAGATCATTGTCCGTCACATTTTGGGGAAGAATTCTAAGAAGCATCTACCACAGGCAGTTTCATTGGGGTCAAGAGAATCACCTTCACTCACCCCACCTCCAAATCTGTACCCACTGACTGCCTGGAACTTCCATATCAACCCCTGCCTGCTCCTGCACACGTAGAGACCTGACTCCAACAACTTCCACGGGTTGTACACCACACAGGCAAAACGTGAGCAAAGTTTGACCCTATATATTCAGAAGACCATGGGCATATCATGCCAGAGAGTGAGACGTGGTGCAAAGAGATACGAGAAGAGGGGTGAGCTGCTACACACAGAACAACCAGAATGACATTAGCCATGGCTGAGCTCTGTGCAACCCACTTTTACGCCAAGCACCCACAACACAGTGTCTATGCCAATTTACAGACAGCCCCTTGACTCAACGTATTCTACTGTTTTTCTTCCTTTCCTTCTCTCTTTCTTTCTGCTAATTGCAATGACTCTGGGATCATGCACCCAATAGAATTGCAAATAGATGATGAAGAATGCTTACGATCATCCAAACCTCCCACTGACAAAAAACACTGTGCTTAAGAAAAAACTTTACATATCCTTCATAGGCATAGATTTACCAGAGTAGTAACATTAGAAACTTTAAATAAAGAGATTTCCCTCTTATCATCTATAGACTGCTAAGACTATGATTGTCTCACCTCTTTGACAGATTATTGTTAATTTATTATTTTCTGATAATTTGTCTTCTTCCATTAGGCACTATCTGCATAGAATTTGCTGAAGTTGATCAAGGGATGAAGAATTTAATGCACCAATGGAAGCGCCTTCAAGATTATTTCACTCAAAAGGAGGTTTTCTTCATCCTACAATCACAAGGATGCTTAGAAAGACAGAGCAGTTTTATGGTTAAGGCACAGAGATCCAAGATTAGAATTAGTCCAGGCCTCTGCTGCTCACCTGGCACTGTTACCTTGAACTTATGAATAAACAAGCCCATGCCTCAATTCTCCCAGCTGTAAAACATATATTACAATATTCACACTGTGTGTAACTTGCCTATTTATGCTGCAAACCATTCAGGGCAGGGGCTGTCTCCTCCACATGTGCAAGGATGTTCTGATTCCCAACCAAAGCCTTTGGGTCCAGATTTCAGAAAGTTTTGCTCAAGGAAGGACATTTATCAGACACAGCATCTGCCTGAAGGCAGCACGACAAACTTTAAGCCACAAAAAGGAGACTCAAAAGGAAGGACTGCAACACTGGCCACTGACACCAGAGTGTGAGAGTCCTTCAGAGCACATGGGGGAAACAGAGGGATCTGGGGCACCATGTGCCTGCTTGACAGCTCTGGGGACAGAGGCTGCCCTCAGCTCTGGCTGTCAAACAGCTGGGTTTGCCTGGGTGCCTCAAAGCCCAACTCAGGCCTCCGGTGCTGCTGAAAGGGACCTTGATCTCTTTAAACTCTTGATCATCAGCCAGGATTACCAAAAATAGCCACAGTTAAAAATTTGGATGTGAAGTCTCCGATGAAGGTTGCAGCCTACAAACTACATTAACAAGTCCCTGGTGTTGGTATTATTATAAAAACAAACAAAAATGCAGATTCTTCTTTCAACTCCACAGGGCTGCTGGCTTGGCCAACTGGGTTGTCTCTAAATGACTTCTTTCACAGATACTCCACAGCACTTCTCATATTTTCTCCAGGAATCTATATAAAGTTTGCTGCAATTCTTCTTCTGATGGATGCTCATTTCTAAAACTATTTGTACAAAGAACTATCTTTGGTAGGAATTAAAAATGTGACACAATATAGTGCCAGAATTCATTTAAGAAAACATAAATCACAAGGTATGCATCGAGTCACTGATACCAACCTGTCTCCATGTATACACATAACAGGTCCTTCAGATATTGAATCAGTATTGTAAACTGCCTGCTTGATTCTGCTGGTCACCTTAGCTGAAGATATGTGAACATACAAGCAACCCACAAATTCCCTAATTCTCTTACATTATTTGTGCTCCTGTTTCCTGTCTCTGCTTGTCTGCTATGTCTATCCACACATAATTGTCAATCACACTGGCCAATTTCTACTATGTTTGGCAGAAGATTCTAAACTCCTACCTAGCACCTTAGGAAATCCACAGATGGATAAAAGAGAGAGAGAATTAATCCCTCTATGAAGAAAAAAAACAAGGAGAAGAGCTCAGACTGTATTTTTCCTGTCTGGCAGTGTCCTGGTGGTCTACTCAGTAGATGTGGAGCTCACATGCAGCCACAGCATATACTCTTTCTGGCCGAATTAACTGTCTAAACACAGACAGGTAGAAGATGAAACAGGTGGTGGTTAACCTACAGAGAAAGAGAAGTCACTGCAGAGAGCACATAGAAAGTTGTTGAGACAATGTAAAGTAAGTCAGGAGATCCCAAAGGTCTAAGGAGTACATGGAGAAAATTCAGTGAAGAACGAGGGGAAAAAACCACAGGTAAGGCAAATTTGGTATGCAAGGAATAATCAAATGCTGGTAACCTGAAAGGTCACAGCTGAGTGTGTTGACTCTTCCACAGGGAACCAAGAAGATGAGAAAACTAGAGGTACATAGTACCACAGGAAGGGAACACAGGGGCTGGAGAGCTGGGGTAGAGATTTCATGTTAGAGTAGTGATAAAAATCACAAGCTCTAAGTAGAGATCCAACACTGGATGCCACCCCACACTGACAAATAATACCCATTATTTAATTTAAAAAACAGTTCAATTGGCAACACCATTTCCAGCACTGAGCTGAACTCAATCAAGAGAAAGTCCTAATTTCAGGTATTTCAAAGTACAGATTTACTCTGGAAGGTCTAGATACATTTCAGACTGCAAGAGAAGGCACTTTCATGACTTTACCAGATCTTCCTCACTCAGGCCAGAAAGAAATAGGTTTTCTCATCTTTACTTGGTCGTTTCATTCATATCTGAAGCCAGTTATCTAAACATTCAGAATCTAGGGGAAAAAAGAGGCAGCGGGGTGGTCCAATTCTGTTCTAAGGCCAACATTTACATTAGTTTTAAATGGAGCTGAACTATTTTGTTCATTTCTGTTATTTGCTACAGTGAACAACATGCAGAAATACAGAGTTGCATTACTAACTAGACTTTTGCTGTATTAAGGAAAACAACATTCCCAATGGAAAACAGACTAAAACAGCAGAGACAAACGAGGTGAAGTTGACCTCCTGTATTTTACAACTCACTACACACTGGATTTTAAATTGAAAACCCCCCAAGTAAAACAGGATTTGATCTCTTGTAGGCTGCATATCCTATGAGGATGGTTTTCTATCTACAATTTTCCAGCATGAACTATGGAGTCTCTAAGGGACTAACTACACTGGCAAATACGGTCTCACCAGTGTGTGCTTTCTGGTTGCTTACAGCTCCCTGCCTCTGTGGAGATTTGACTGTAAGCTCCTTGGAACAACTCTGCTGTTTGAGCACACAGCATCTAACACAACAGCGATCTAATCCAGACTTGGACACCTAGTTACTAATATTATGATAGCTACAGCCATGAATCATGTAGCATTAAGAAGAATCACAGCAAAAGCTGTTGTACACAGTATCTAGTTCCCAGGCATGCCACCATTAACCTCAAGACTCAAAATCCTGTTGTGTCTAATTCTGTTTTCAGCACAGAGTGGATGTTCTTATGACTTTTAGCAGCCAAACTGATGGAGAGTAAATGTATAAAAAAGCAAAACGTTTTTTCTGGCCCCAAAGAAGTTACAACTGAAATAAGAATACCAGGGAGCTGTTATTAAGAGTATGCTGCAGGAAGCCCATAGAGATGTAGGTATAGGCAACATTATGAATTAGTAATTGAGGCAGGACTCCTGATCGAAGTGCCTTGCAATTTACCCCAGATACCCCACACAGATATCGCAAAAGGCAGAACAACCGGCAACCTTACAGTAACATCCTGAAATCTTCTGACATAAAATTCAAGGCTGATTTGGAAAACAACAAAGAGACAAGCCATGTCAGGATCTCACTTTTCACATCAAGACCTCACATGAACATTAATCGCATGATGTATTATACCCCCCTCCCTGTGTAATTATTCCAGCTGTCCAAAACATCATGGCTAAAGACTGGACTGAATTATAACTTCCTGCTTCAGAAGTGACCAAAGTCTCAGAGCGATTAAAAATAAGAGAAAAAAAATGACTCATGTTAAGGATAACAACTACAGTATTTTTTGGTCATGATTATGGAAGTTCTCTTTTATCAACCATGCTGGAAAAAACATTAGGATTCAAACATCTGTTCTTCTCATAAGTGCCGTTCCTCAATACAAATGAATCTGTGCCTCTCAAATTTCCCTCATGGAGAATGCTCATAGCACTCCCATTATTCCCACTATCTCTTTCAAAAGCATATTTACTATCACAACTGCTTAACTACATTTAAATAAGGCTTAACTCTAAGTGTTAGGTTCCCTAGGACTGAACTTACAAGCTGTATTGCTTAGGCACTTGCGACTTGCATTACAAAGGCATTTACAGTTATTAAGTGGGAATGAGATAATTTTGCCCACAACCGCTTTGCAGGCAGCACTGACTTTCAGCTCCCACCTCAGTGAGAGACACAAGCACATCCCTGTGTGCTGCATCCTTGTCCTGACACCACCCAGAACGAGGTGCTCCACAGGAAAGTTCAGGAGAACATGGCAGGAGGACTAAAGTGTTTTTAGACAGCATCAGGGTTTGCTGTGAAGCTGAACAGGGGACATGTGGTCCATCAGACCACTGGAGGAGACAGGCCTTTCTGAGCCGGCCCCCAGACCACTCACACCTGACAACCAGTGCAGACATCAGAGTGACAGAGCTGCTCCGTAGTTCCTGTGAAAGAAGGGCTGACATGCACCACTCAGCAAGGACTTTTGAAAACTGAAACTGTAATTTTTACAAGTGTGAGCAATTCCTTTTTCATAGAGCCATAAAGCTATAATCCTTAGCAAGATGACTAGTTTTCAAAAGAATGTTCACAGCAAAAATTCAACTGCCTTTAGGAGAAATGAACTTCTATTCCATGGTGTTGAGTTTTCTTTCCCTTCACGTCATCCAGGGGACAAAACTCACAGTTGTGAGAATTCAGCGTTAGCACACTGAACTGGTTCCTGAGCTACGGGAGGGATTATGTTGACTGCTGGAGATGCAGAAACAACTGCAGTAAGTGTTCACAAAACCAAAATGCAGCTCAAAAACTCACCTTCACTTGCTTAATTTTGCCCCTCTATAAAGTCACTTAAGTACTGTGCAGAAATGGAAAAGTTCTGTATTGGGGTTGGCTGCTGATCCTGACAAAGGCATTAAGCATAAGCTGCAACACACAGGACACTCCTGTTTCCCTTCCTTACCAATCTCTTCCTTGAAATTAAACTCTGTGGGTCATCACAATAGAGGGGAAATGAAGGATGACATTTCCTTCTTCCTTTCCCCTCCTGGTCTCTCTGGCCCACCTCTTGCACCCAAAGAGTTGGGAAGAGGCTTACTGAAAAGCTGCAGCAAGTCAGGTAACTTGTCTGTCAATTTCTGCCTGAATTGCTTTGCTCCTTGGCTGTAAACAAGTTTTAAGCATTTATTAGTGACTCAGTCTGCTACATAGGAGTGTTACTAACACCACCACTGTCATCATCATGATTTGATAGTGACAGAGGATGTCTGTGTCATTCCCACTGCTTAACAATCACGTCTGAATCCTTTCAAAATGCAGCAAATTCTACCTTTGATAGTTCACAAATACAAGTAACAGAATGTTCAAAAGAGCTTATGTTCAAAACAGGTGTTTGTAAATGAATGAAGGTGCAGATAATGGCTATTAAGACAACCAGAAGAAAGGAGGGAAGAGGAGTTGACTACAAAATTGATGACAGCCCTCCTTTCAAAGGAGGAAAGAGGTAGATTGATGCTAAGTGATAAACACAAAGGAGGAAATCCAAAAGGTTGGTTTGGTGCAAGGAGCTAATGTAAGCTCTACCTGGAAGCTAAAAGTTTCTTGCAAGTGAGATTGTAGAAGAGCCTACTGGTTGGTAGAAGACTATTTTAAGAGGAATGTTGATGAAAGAGGAATGGATGCCACACTGACTGTGCCAGTAAGTGTGCCAAGAGCCTCCTTCAGCCCCACGTCAAAACCACCCACATCAGGACACCCCATTGCAGCCCTCCCAATGCCAAGCAGGAGACACTCAAGCCACCTGCATGGGAAAAGAGAAGACAACACCAATGATGCCACTAAGCTCCACCCTGCAATTTGCCCACTTGCAAACTTTCCCTAGTGCTACAACAACCACTGCAAAAAAAAACCCAACCCAAAGTAAGCAAAATGAAAAAGAACATATCTAGAATTTCTGACTCAGAAATGTCAACATTTCTTCTGCAGCTACTACAAGAAACCCTTTTAATGAGGATCAATTCATATCCCTTTTCTAAAAACTGTTCTAAGCATTTCTCACTGACATCTTTCTGTATAATGTTAACTTTCAATCCTTGATGAGAGAAATTTCTAACCCTAAAACACAAGCTATGGTGTATGCTCTGTACAAAATTCATCTAAGATGAGCCCATATCCAAAGAGGTTCCAGCCTAATCGAACCAAGTAACAATACACAAATATTCTCCCTGAGTACACTGCATGTTCACCTTGACCTCCTGCTGCCCTCAAGGCTCTGTTCTGGGTGGCTGCTGCCAAGCTCCATCCCCATCTACGTGCCTCTCCTTCTGAGCATTAGCAGGTTCACAGTAGAAAAAGAAGTTCAAACAATGTGTACACTCAAAAGGTTACTCTAAATTACCTGTAATCTCAATGTGACAGAGCCTTTAGAGGGTGTTAAGAGTCTCCTGTCCTGCTCAGAAACAGCCCCAGATGAGCAAATGGTCTTGGTACCTTTCTGTTTTGGGATCCCTTCAGAGAGACAGCTCTCACACAGAAAAGCTCATGTCAGAAGGAGATGCTGAGTTTGTTCATAATGCACAGGAAATCAGAGGGCCCAGTGACCAGCACGAAGAGTCACTGCAGCAGCCCCAGAAGCATCAAAAGCAAAACCACAGTATCGGAGAATGTTGCAACACTTCCAAAGCTGAGTCCTCAGCTCCAAATCCAGCAGACTGTACTGACATTCCAGCTCAGGGGAACATGAGCTTTATCACCCATTCCTGAAGTCCTCTGTGCCACCTTGCTCATTCTGTTACTCCTCCCCCCCATCCAACCACCCAGCCTTGGGGGATGCTCTTACACAGGGGGCAACACGTCTTTTCTTGAGCCCCCACCTCCTTTATCACAACTTTCCCTGTTACACACCTGTGGCACATTATTTCCACTGCTAATTCTCACTGTTACTTTTAGTCACCCAGAGACACAGGACACAGGAGAAACAGCAAATGCTCACAAGATCTTATACCTGTATTTTATCTCCTAATCACTGATGTAGCAACCCTGTGAAGAAAATGCTAGTTCTGATGTATGATTGTTTCTCTCTTCATTTCAGACTTGCCAACCTCTTAAACTGCCCGTGGCATCTCAGCAGCATCAAGAGGCTATCGGGCTCTCCATGGATATACTCTTTATTTCAAGAACAGTAATTTAGGTTTCTCAGTTAAGGGTGTCTCTGCAGAGACAATTTAAGCTTTGCACAGCAGACAATTCAGAATTTACTTTACCACTAGTGGAATATTATCAATAGTAAAATGGCAACTGCAATAAAACTGTCTATTACTCTAAGTCTTACAGGTTAATTTAATCCTTCATTTAGTTAGTACTCGCACTGCTGCAAGGGTATTCTGAGGCCATGGGAAAATTTCTGAAGCATGCAGGATCACTGCTTATGGTGCCCCTCCTGCCTGGCAGAGGCTGGTAGGAGCTTGCAGGGTGCTGGACGTGCTGGCTGCCTCTGGGAGCAAATGGGAGCCTGATGGGAGCAAATGCCAGGGCTGTGGTGGCTCCTGCCCTTTGACAGTTTGAGGCCCAGAAGGCGAATGGCTCCTTCTCAAACTGCTGGGCTGCCTGTGCCGTGCTTTCCAGGAGGAGGAGTAGCACTGAAATTCTGCAAAACAAAAAGAGGCACCTTAACCCTCAGGCACACCATAGGTCTCAGGGATAGGAGAGGCTGGCACATACAGACTTTATGTGCCTCCACAGCCCATGTCAGACCTGTGCTGCCATGGCTTGTGAGAGAGAAAAGTTTACATATGGAAAGTCAACTGCCTTGTACTTCTGTCTGCTTTTTATAGCCAGCAAAAGCAGAGAACCAAATTTGATTCTCTATTTCAATTTCCTTCAAATTCATAAATCCAGGAGAGACTGCATGCAGAAATAAACTAGGGGCTGGTTGGAAAATTGATAGATTTATGGGTTTATAATAGTTGAAGTCCAAAACCAGCTTTGTACCCAATACATACACACACAAGTGCATATGTGTATGTTCACACAAATCCCAGACCATACATTATTACCTTGTTTCATCCCGTAGTATCCGCTTGCCTTCCTTTAAACTTGTGCTTGATCCTTCCATTTTTTCATCATTAAGTATCCTAGCAGCCTCAGAAGCATGGCACAGACTACTCAAGTAGAACAGGGGAGAATGATTTTGCTCACTGTTCAAGTATGATCTCACAGAAGAAATGTGTCCTAAGCTGCCATAATCCAGCACCTTCCTCTTTATTAGCGACAAGGCAGAGTAGGTACTTTTACCAGCTGAATAAAACTTCCATGTTCATGTATGTGTTCATGCTACTCTTCAAAGGATGCAGAGTTTGAATGTCCTCTAGCTTGTTGGGCTGAGAGGACACCCAGGGAAGGGGACCACCATCCTGTTGTGCCTCACATGAGCTTCTACAGGCATCTCCTTCACAGGCATCTGTGCTCATTGAAACCCTCATTTTGCTTGTGTTGCAAGGCCAGAGCAAACACACCACTTCTCCCCAAAATACAGGCAGTATTTCCCCCTGCCCTGCCCAAGTTAAGTTACACCAGCAGAAGCTTAGGCACTTTGCCACCCTGCTCACATTGCTTTTCTTCCTTATGGTTCAGATGTCGTTTTCCAATCAAACTCTCTTCCCATTTGCTGAAGTTCAGTATTCTGTCTTCAGCATTTCAAACTCATGCTTGTGAGAACAGCAACTATGTTCACTTGAAAATCAAACTGAAACAAATACATGTGCATACAGAAATTCTGACAAAACAATTATCTGCTCATCTACATGACAGAGGTACTACAGGTTCTCTCTAACACTTGTTTTTATTCTTCTGGGACAGAGTCTCCTGAATGTTTTCTCTTTCCCAAAGAGGAGAGAAAGTGCATTTGTTTGATCCAACCCAATCATTTTTGATACTGGAGATCTGGAAGCATTGTGTTTGTGATTACTCTGCCAAATCATTCTCATCTTTTCTGTGGTATGACTCAGTGCAGTGGCAGTACATGACAAACCAGAGCCGCATACAGGAACACTGTCACCTCTCCCAGATGCTCTGCTTTTGTATCATCACCACCTTAGGCCCTTTCCACCCAGGGCTGTAAGCAAGTTTTTGCTAAGCCAAAAGCAAGACAGCTGCTTTGACAATAGATACTGTGGCTCCTATCAGATGCAAGATGTTTTTAAAAGAAAACTACTTAAAATACTCCTATTTTTTAAAAATAGGAGCATTGCAAAAACAGGAAGTAGCCCCAAAAAAATAAAGTGTTCCAGGAGCTAGAGAAGTTTTCTCAAGCCTTCTTAGTTTGTTGAAGCAACCTCCTTGTTAAACTATGCTAATGAGTTAAAACGTCATACCTGGACAGGCAGATGATAGGTTGCTGTGCCTGCTTGTTAAACAAGGGAAACCCTCTGTTCCTATAAAGAAATAGAAAAACACGCTCACTATTTGTGGAGAGAAGTAAGATGGAATTGAGCCATAGGCTCACAGGTGGGACACGCCTGCAGCATGCCATGGCCGCAGAGGGGAGCTTGTCTCTGCCTCACCTTAAAAGGAAGAAATGCTACACCCAGTTGGCCCTACAGGACAGCCTGCTGGACGAGTGGACAGCGCACGATCACCCCATATCAGGACGTTAAGAAATGTGTTGCTGATGTAGTAATGTGTGATAGGTCACCTAGTACAAATTGCCATATAAGGAAATACTGTCTCTTGCGGAAGGGTATAAAAGGAGTTTGCCTTTTCTAATAAACATCTCAATTTCTCTGCCAGGCTGAGTCTGTGCCTCAGTCGTCACAACTACTTAGTCTCTATGCAGTGAATTTAGCATAAACTCAACACTGTAAGGACTATAAAATGTCCTTATGTCTTATGTGTACACTTCTGTCCGAGCCTCTTTCTCAGCTTTATTTCCCAAGGCTCACTTGACTCATTAATTCAGATTCCCTGTTATGTCCAGCCTGCTTTGTGACCACCAGCTGCTTACGCCCTAGGCTGGCCCTAAGAAGCTGGCACTGGCTCCAGAAACCTGCCCACCAGGGAAGGCAAATGAAGCACAGCACAATTCCAGCCAGACTCCCTCCACTGGGAGACCTGTCAGGGCTGCTACATGCAGAGTCTCTATAGCAGGGCAATCCCAAGCAGGAACGAGGAAAGTGGCTGCTAAGATGCACAGAAAGTCATGGAAGAAGAGCAAGAGTCCCTCACTGACTTCCCAGTATGACACTTCGAAACAGCTGAAGATACCAAGGCAGGGAACTACTAGAATTTCTTCTTCAAACTGTTTTTCTTGCATAAGTTGCAGCAGAGGGTCTTAAGTTTACCTGGGACAAGTAGCAGAGGTTACAGCAGAGGCCCTTTTTGTGACCCTCTTTAATCAGAGAGAAATGCCTGAGCAGTAAATGTAATTAGCTTGCTGAAATATCCTCTGCATGCCCCACCACACATTCTCTCTCCTTTCTCTAAGTCTTTGACCAGAGCACACTGGGAAGAACATTACAGGTGCAAGCAGCCAACAGACACTCAAGTGGCTCCAGTTAGGGCGAAAGGGGTCTCCTTGCCGCATGTGTCCTTGAATATCCTCCAACTATTATGGGGCCAGCTAGTACTATCACCTATATTCAAGGCTGCAGCTTCTCATGGTCGAGACACTTGTAACTTTTCTGATTTTAGTTGTTCAGAAATTCATTCTCTGTATATGGTATCTGACTCAAGTTAATGTTTTTGTTTGGGAGTTCATTAATTTAAAGCTTCAGCAAGAACAGGGCAGGCATTTCCAGGAACTAGAGTAGTAAGGAACACATAACTAAGATTAAAAAGAAGGATAGTATTAAGGTAATGACAAAAAGTAACATGTAACTATGCCATCAGAGAGAATCACAATGCATACACCCAAAGGCAACTAACCTTAAGCTAGAGAGCAGTTCAGGCTTTATTTATTTCCTGGACTGTCATCCTTTGACACTGAATTAGTCACCTTGCCTGTACCACATCTCTGGCATGGGGTTGTGCTAACTACAGCTTTCCACCAGTTTGCCCAGTTAAAATCCAGCAAGAACAGAAAGATTTTGCTGCCCTGAAGGGGGAAGGTTTCAGATGTTCTGACAGCAAATAAATGAAAACTGACTATTCCACCTTACTGCAGAGGCTGTCAGCAGAGTGCACCATTCACTTACAAGCAATAATTAGTTACAGTAAATGAGCTACGTGGAAATGAGGCTTCAGCCAGCATCAACTCTACCAACCCACAAAGATGGGTTGGTACAAAGATGAATGGACAAAGGTGAATGTTAAAATAAGCTAATTAAATTTTGTCTGGCTCAGCAGAAAGATCAGTGTTCTTGACAGCCGAGGGTTCAGCGTGTGGTATCCCAACAGCCCTCTGATATGTTGCAGTGGTGACACAAGGCCACACAGTCAGAACCACAGGAGGTGGAACCCCCTCTTCAGAGGGGCAAGTGCAGGAGGCAGAGGCATTCAAAAGGGACATTAGCAGAAGGATGGAGACAACTGCTACATGTATGCCAGATGGTCAGATGGCATTTTTACCAAAAACAAACTTTGCTTTGCATTTTCAGTATCTATTCTACCACCATTAAACATGTGTCCCAGTAGTTTGAACTGAAACCTCAATCACCTCTCTCCTAAAGGTCCACTGCAACAAATGTGACTTTAGCCACCAGCAGAATATGAAAAATACCAGACAATCAAAATACAGATGCCAGAAGTGGGCAGCATTTTTGCTGCCCCACAAATTTGCTGGAGACAGGTTGTAATCAGCAATTCCACCTCTTGCTGACAGGGAAGAAAATGAGATGATTCAAAGGTTCTTCCACTAGAGAACAGAAGAGACAACTGTCCACACAGAGATGCCCACAGCTCCATGTTCAGGGCAGTTAAAAAGCAAGAAGTTAACATTTAAGTGCTGGGTCAGAATGAGGCACCACATATGTCAATGGGGTTTTCCAGTTCCTGTAAGTGTCTTCTAATAATCACAGTGCAGAATGTGTTAGGACGGGTTTCTTTCTGTTGGATTTCTCCCAAACCATCTTGCTTAAGACAGAAATCTGGAAGAACCTGTCCCAATAAAAAATTAATTGAAACTGGCAGTGTATTTAGAAAAGCTTTGCAGAAACTCTATTCATAGGGAAAAGCATCTTGGGGCTGCTACTGCCAGTCTGAGCAGCTCACAGTCATGAAAGTAAAGGAGACAAAGTCTGGCTTGGTTATGACTGTGAGGAGGAGAAGTGAAAGATGAAAAGCTGTCTCAGCATGCAAGAATCTTGGCTAACTGGGGTCTGAAATACACAGCAGACAGGAGACACTGTTCAATTATTTATGGCAATCAAGGTTAGCAGTGTCAGCACATTTGGCTTGAGGCGAAACAGTTTCTTGATGCTCTTGACATAGAAGTAACTTGGCTACACTGGTGGCTGCCGCTAAGTAAGGATTAAAGAATGGAAACAGAGAAGGACAAGGAAAGCAAAGGATAAAATGAGCATGTCAATATTTTCACAGCTTGTATTCAGCAGCCAAGCTAGGACCCCAAGGGGGTTTGTTTCAGGAACCTCAGAGACAATTGCTACATTTGACGAAAATACATGGTGTCTGAGTTTTACAAATGGTGTTTCTAATAGTTTATCTGATTTTGTAACTAGCAGGGAAGGAAATCGTTCTGATGACAATTACCACAGAGGCATTTTGTTGTTGTTTACTGGCACAGACCTGTCATTAACACTCCACTTCTCTTAACCACAACTTACTTCCCTTGTAGTTACTCATTGAAGATAGGTCTGGGGTCTGTTTTCCTGGTCTTGTCAAAATGAATTTTAATACATCATATAACATATACTGCTTAAAAGATGTACCACCTGCTATTTTATATCTCTAATTTATTGTATAATGAGTTCCTATAAATTCTTATGATAGCTTAAGAGACTTGCAAGATGGATTGCTGGCCTATTTTTCTTCTCAGCTTGTCAGCAAAGCAGAGAGAGTCACTGAGTTCCTCTTGTCACCCACTTCAGCCACAGCTCAGGTCATCTCCCTCCACTGAAAGATCTTACCTCCAGAAGAAAGGCTGTCATAAGACTCTTGCTGCCAATGAAGATGCTGGCACAGCAATGTACTACAATCTTTGTATTTGCTTTGGAGGCTCCAGTTATTTCAGACACCCATGAAATGGTTGTATGGGCACAAGCTATATCTTCACATGCTGGAGAAGAAAAGCTCACTAGAGATGCTGGACAGGGACTGTCTAATAGTCATTTAGTGAAACAGAAACCACCAACCCTACAAGTTGGTATCCAAGACAAAATATTTATTTAAGATCTGGGGCTGAGAAATCTTCTGCCTACTAGAAACATGCCATTCTCACCTCAATACGACACACATGGAAGATATGTTTGATATGTTTCCATACTGCGGTCCAGCACCAAAAACAAGATCTCCCGTTGGAAGCTGGAGGCTTTTCCATTTGGGACATTACTTTACATTCCCCTTACCTCTCAGAGCCAAGACATTGAAAAACACTGCTAAGAAGTTTTAGGAAGTTATTACAATTGCTTTCCTTTTTTTTTTTTTTTTT